>BMAV01004890.1:156633-237317 GCA_019973955.1 Trichonephila inaurata madagascariensis
GTAATTAACTGAGTAGTATAATACTTTCTTAATTCATAACACACACATATGCTCTTACATTTTACTTATTTTCTTTTTAGATTTGTTATCGACGTGTCCTTTAACATGTAATTTTCATTATTTTACATGTTTTGATGGACAGAGAGTTTAAAGTAATATTTTAGTTTAAAAGTTATTAAGTTTGCAAGGTCTTTCATTGCTAACGTTTAATGTGAAAGTGAACGTAACTGCCAAAACTTTTATTTGTCTTGTATCGGAATGTGTAAATGAAACTTTAAATCTTACTCCTTTAGATGTTTGCCTTTGATTTGGTAACAATTTATGAGCCAAAACTTGTATGTATATTAGCTAAAAAGCAATTCTGTATTGAAATGCAAGCCGACAAAACCCCTGAAATTTGGTTTTAGACATTTCACGAAATAAAAAATTAATATTCTCCGTAATCATAGGTAAAAAACCGTATTGTAAGCAATATATTTTCAAATTACATTGAAAATTTTTTTTTCGCGTAATTACTTATATTTCACACTGAATAAATATTACATGGTATTTTTAGGTATAGTTAATTCCTTGATTGAGAATTTATATAACATTAAAAGATCTAGAAAAAAAACTACGCTAGTAAGCATTAAAAACTGTCTATAATAAGAATTGGTAAAATTTATAAACATTTATGTAAAAAGTGAACAAAGGAAAGTATATTATTAAATAAACAATAATAAAACAACATACTTTATAGCTGCTTTTTAGACGATTTCTTAAAAATGGGTGTCGAAGATAACGGATCCATCCCACCAATGAGATTTGAGCAAGTGTCTGTCTCTCATCCAATAACGATAATTTACACTTCAGGAAGCACTGGACTCCCTAAAGGCATTATGCATGGAAGTAGCGTAAGTTGTTACGATAATAAAATGAAGTTTCTTAAGTAAATAAGTATAAAATTCCTAGTGCATATTTAGCTAAAATTATTAAAATTGTAAAATAACGAACATAATTTGCTCATCATTATAAGACGACACCAACACTGTTTTCTGTGTAACTAAAATACATATTCAGCTATCAGGTAGATAACTGGACGTTTTTATATTAAAAGGTTTTATTATTTTAATTTAATTATAAAACAAAATAAAAGAACAAATAACCTGAAATGTGAAAGTATCGTTTCTATCACAACATATTCTTTAAGATATCCGACTACGTTCGGAACCGTGATTTTAAAAAAAGCACATAAATGAATAATTGTCATGATATTTAGTGTCACTTAGATTAGAATACATGTATAAAATTGTTTTAAAGACATTTTGACAAAAAAATTTATTTAAATACAATATTTCGGCAAAAAATAAACTTTGAATAACCTTTTTTCAAAATGTTTTCCTTTTGTGAAAAATGCTTCTATTATAATAATATTTTGCCTGTCTATAACTCAGACCTCTGTTCAGAGGCTCAACTATGATTTTTGAAAAATTCACATTATTTTCAGAGTTACCACCCATTAAAATAATTATCGGCGTTTTTTTTCTTAAAACTGCTCCCCTCTGTTGTCGTAAAACATGGATAAACCCACTTCTAAGTTATATATTTCAAAAATTCTAGTTGAGCCTCTGTACAGAGATCTGATCTATATACAGCAGCGTTTCTCAAACTGTGGGGCGCGAGCATATTGAAAATTCGAAAACAAAAGATTATTTAAAAAAAATTTATTAATTTACTGACGGTAACCAAAAAAAAACATTGACATAATACAAAATAAAAATAAAAAAATTAAATACACATTTACACTGATCTAATACACTTATAAATGAATCCGTATTGCCCGATGTATTTTATAACTAATTTAACAATACTAAGTTAAGAAAAAGTTTAATAATTACCAGTGACCCCATGAGCTTGTCATATATAAAATTATATACAAAAATTGACAATTATCTCAATAATGTGTACTGTTTATAATTAATTGCTTAACTGCTGATTAAAAAAATATGCAATTCACTCCCCAATGACTCCATTTTTCATCTAGACGCGCTATGAGGCGTATGTGATGTATTGGAAGGGGGGGGGAAGGTAAGAAAAGGAATATAAATAAGCAAATTCTCTGAAATAAGTAAATCCTTCACAAACTGTCAAAGTCCTTTTATTGCATTCCAAAACCTTCGGAATAACTTTATGTACAGCAGTGCACAAAAAAAATCGTACTACGGAACGATGTATATATATGTGCCGGGCAATTAACATTTGGGCTGAGTGAGAAGTATATATATGCCAGTGACAATTAAAAGGTTAAAATCACATTGTAGCTTTAGCATCAAAGTATAGTATTATTGAATTCAAAACATTGTTATTTTGTATAAAAGGGGGCCGCGATGGAAATTTTGATTGAATATTGGGTCGCAAATATTGAAAGTTTGAGAAGCACTGATATACAGGCAAAATATTATTATAATAGAAGCATTTTTCACAAAAGGAGAATATTTTGAAAATGGGTCATTATATGTTCATTTTTTGTCAAAATATTGTATTCAAATAATTTTTTATTGTAATAATATTATTAAAACAATTTTATATATACATTTCTAATCTAAGTGACACTAAATATAGTAAATATTGTCAATTTATACGCTTTTGCAAAATCACGGTTCCGAACGTAGTCGGATACCTCAAATTCCTTTTTTAAATTTTAATTGCAATTGATGTTATCAGTGAATATATGTAGAATCCATTTTGAAGTGAGAGAAATAAAAAATCATTAAATCAACCAGTGTATGTAAATTAGCGTACACAGTGATAGTTTCTGAATTCATGGAGTAATCCAATGTTACATCAGTAACAATTCTTACCACACGATGGCAAATTGCCATATGAAGCCCCAAAGCCTTGTATAACGTAAGGATCATTTAAATAAATAATGAAAAAGGAATGGGAACTAGTAAAACCCTTTTTTACATCAGGTGTGAATATTACATCTTAGATTCTTCACTAAATGTCCTAAATACCCAATGCCGTCTCAAAATTCTTAAAATTGCAAAATAAATCAAAAGGAATTTTAATATAACTTGAATAAAGTGAATTCAGGAACTTCGTAGGCCCGCGGCTAATAGAGACCGTCTCAGATAATAACTTACATTATATATAATTGTAATACAAATATAATTTCAATAAACAAAACTTCTTTTGAAGCTTTCAAAACCAAACTATTAATGTTTGTTAAATTTTCGTCTTATTTTAAATATTAGAATTAGTAAATCTATTTAGTGGTGTCATAAATTAGAGCTCCAAAATTATTAGAAAAATAAACTAAATGTAAAGTAAGCGAAAGGTGACTATGACAAGCTTTTATCCTTGATTGAATCTGTCCTTTTGTAATTTTTTTCCCTTATTCAATTTTAAATTTTTATCCTTTTCAAAATTCCTTTCAATTATTTCTAAATTTGTATTCATCAAATTCTTTAATTTAGTCCTTAATAACATTACTTTCTACGTTTATTATTTTTCTCTTCTTAAATTTCCACATTTCCTTCAATATTCTTAAGTTAAAAATTAAGAAAGGAGTCACTAATGCAACCAATCATTTCATCTCAAAATACCAGCAAACACCAAGAGTGTAGAGGATCATTAGATTTAAAGCGATCACAGATTCGATTTCGAGTCACATTATTTAACATCATCTCTCCAGAAAACTCATTTCTTTCTTCCCAGTCTAAAACCAATTGGAAGCTGTGAGAACTTAACACACCAAGAAACATTTAGTGTCAAATGTTATAGAGTTTTTCACTCACATAGGTTTTAATAAATGAATTTTCTCTAGCAATAATTCTTTTATTAAATGAGCAGAAGCATTTTATTTTTTTTATCAATTCTTTTATTAAATGAGCAGAAGCATTTTATTTTTTTTATCAGAACTTGAAAACCCGTAAATTGAGCTGAATACAGTTTGTTTTCAATTGGAGATTAAAAATAATTAAATTGATCAAATTTCACTCACCAAAAATATAACCGCTGGATATCATCAGCATAAATTTTAACGATACTTAATTTAGATAATTTATCTGAAAATCCTTTTCTTTCTTCAGTATTTGTATCAGATTTTTATTTTAAAAGCTTTGATCGACAATCACAGGTTAAGTTTGATGTATATTTTATTTTAACACTCTCTTCTAAAAGTTGAGCTCGTAGGGGTAAAAGGCCAAAAAATGGACAAGTACTGCTTGGTTTGGCACGAAAGGCTGCATGTAAGTAGATTTATGTTTATTTATGAATCAAAACAATAAACTAAACACAAAAATAAAAAAAAAATCTTGAATTTTCATAAATTATAAGATGACGTCATATTTGCGTCATTCACAAAATGATGCTAAGATATCCGTCTACGTTCGGAACCGCGATTTTAAAAGAGTGCATAAATGGATAATTTTCATGATATTTAGTGTCACTTAGATTAGACTACATGCATAAAATTATTTTAAGGACATTTTGACAAAAAAATTATTTAAATACAATATTTTGGCAAAAGATTAACTTAGAATAACCTTTTTTCCAAATGCTCTCCTTTTGTGAAAAATGCTTCTATTATAATAATATTTTGCCTGTATATAGACCTCTGTACAGAGGCTCAACTATGATTTTTGAAAAATTCACATTATTTTCAGAGTTACAACCAATTTATATAATTATCGGCATTTTTTTAAAAGTATTTCTCCCCTCTGTTGTGTCGTAAAATATGGATAAACCCACTTCTAAGTTATATATTTCAAAAATTCTAGTTGAGCCTCTGTAGAGAGGTCTGAGCTTTGTGCAGGCAAAATATTATTATAATAGAAGCATTTTTGAAAAAAAAATTATTCTAAGTTAATTTTTTGCTAAAATATTGTATTTAAATAATCTGTTTTGTTAAAATGCCCTTAAAACAATTGTATATATATATATATTCTAATCTAAGTGACACTAAATATCATGAAATATATCTATTTATACGCTTTTGCAAAATCACGGTTCCTAACGTAGTCGGATACCTTAAATGAAAAACAAGTTAATCACTGACATTGATATTATATGTGAGCAGCCCTCACCTTGATACAAAGTGTGCAGCTTGTTAAAAAGTGATGAACCACCGCAGGCTCCAGTAATTGCCATTCCTCTTGATGGACAGTTTCTAAATCTCTTAGAACAGCTGGAAGTGGGAAACGTCTACATACAGCATGGCTGAGGACATCCAAAAATTTTTCAATTGTTTTAAGGTTCGGTGAGAAACCGATCCCTCAATACCCGCAATTCCCTCACTCTCCATGAAATCATGAACGATAGCATCTCTATGGGAGCGCGCATTATCTACCCTTAAAATGAACAAAAACTAACTGTTGCAGCTTACAGTTTCACAGTGGGGTGTAGAACTTCATCCCGGTACCGTACATCTGTCACAGAACCGCACCTGTAGATGTGCTGGTCTGGGCTATAACACAGTGAAATTCTTGTCCAGACCATGATGCTTTAAGCACTGAATGTGTGATGTTTGGGGATATTATCGGAAAGATTGTGTGTGCCTTGTTCCCTCCAGACCCTTACACACTTATTACCGCGTTATAGGCAAATTTGGACTCATCTGTGAACATAATGTTACCGCAATCAGGCACAGTCCAATTCACACGCTGAAGGCAATACGTAACGTGCCGTCAGCATGCAGTGCCCCTCTGGATTGGATGGATAAAGGAACACAAACTCGTGGTACACGAGCGTACATAACATTCAAGTGTAGACTTTTTAATTAACGGTTGTGACAGTTATCGTCTTACTAATATCAACTGTGTAGCAATGATGTTTGCGTGTGGAGATCGATCTTTGATTCCGCTTGGTTACAACAGTAATATATCTATCTTTGTGGGGATCGTAACCTTTAAACGACGGGCTACAGGTAGGGATGGCAATACCGGTATACCAGGATATAGGATACCGGCATTTTGAGACATTTGTACAATTTGGTAATACCGGTATTCACAAGTTTAAATACCGGTTTTTCGGTATTTACTAGAATTTTTTTTAAAAATTGTCTCCACTATAAGTTCAGGGATTGTCAGCATAGCAAATTGGTATACGTTTTTGTTTTTATGTCTCCCTAACGGAGGAAATTATTTAGACTGTGAATACAAAGTTGCATCGTATAATCAAGAGAAGTTATAAAATATGTGAATCATTCAAGGAGATGGGCCACAACTATTCTATTGCAGCTCAGAACGATACTGCACACGCACAGGATTCGTAGTCTGATATTCGTATCTGTGAAAACAAGGTTGTAGTTGTGAAGAAAGTGCGTAATATTTTGGTATTTTTTAAATAGGTGAACTTGTTATTCACATTGTATTTGCCTATCATACTTTAGGGTTTCAAATATTTTTCAGATTTATTATATAGATACTCATAAATAATATCCCATAATAATGAATAATAATAACTTTAAAGAACATAAAAAATCAGTTGATAATAGGCTTCGGTTTGGTTTTATTATTTATATGATGAAAAGCTCAGACCACAGACTGAATAGTGATATTTACACTTTTTTTGTGATTCTTTATATACTGCTATAATTTATAAGTTACACATTATTTTTGTGATATTTACACTCTCTAATAAAACTGGCAAATAAAAAAAAAGAAACACCCTTGTGTGTTTTTTTGTCTTTTTTGGAAATTTCTACTACCGGTATTAAAACCGGTATCCCAGTATTAAGACCTAAAGAATACCGAATACCGGTATTGAACTTTTAGTGCGATATTGAAATCCCTAACTACAGGTCTTCAAACATTTGTTTGGTTTAATTTGAGTTGTCTCCATTATTTGTGAAATGACGTAATGATGAGCTCTGAAGAAATGAGCAACATTTGTGATAAATTGTCCTGCTTTATTACGTCCAAAAGCCCGTCAGCTCTCAAAATCTTCCATTCGTCTTTTGAAAGCCACAGAAATACGTCTACTATGAAAAAAGCTGTATGAATGCTTTAAGGTATCCGACTACGTTCGGAACCGTGATTTTGCAAAAGCGTGTAAATTGATAATATTTATGATATTTAGTATCACTTAGATTAGAATACATGTATAAAATTGTTTTAAGGACATTATGACAAAAAAAATAATTTAAATACAATATTTTGGCAACAAATTAACTTAGAATAACCTTTTTTCCAAATGTTCTCCTTTTGTAAAAAATGCTTCTATTGTATTAATATTTTGCCTATATTCAGCTCAGACCTCTGTACACAGAGGCTCATCTAGAATTTTTTAAATGCATAACTTGGAAGTCGGTTTATCCATGTTTTACGAAATCAGAAGGGAGAAATTTTAAGAAAATACGCCGATAATTATTTCAAATGGTTGTAACTCTGAAAATAATTTGAATTTTTCAAAAATCATAGTTGAGCCTCTGTACAGAGGTCTGAGCTATATACAGGCAAAATGTTAATACAATAGAAGCATTTTGTACAAAAGGAGAACATCTGGGATAAAGGTTATTCTAAGTTAATTTTTTGCCAAAATATTGTATTTAAATAATTTTTTTGCCAAAATATTGTATTTAAATAATTTTTTTGTCAATGTCCTTAAAACAATTTTATATATGTATTCTAATGTAAGTGATACTAAATATCATGAAAATTATACATTAATGCGCTTTTTTAAAATCATGGTTCCGAACGTACCTTTTACCTTTACCAGCACCTTTTACCAGCATTTACAAATGTAAAGCTGAATTCACACCAAGGCTGTCAGCGTCGAGAGATGAGCGTCTAGCCAATCAGAGACTTTATCTCACTCGAGATGAAGTCTCTGATTGGCTAGACGCTCAACGTTTGACGCTGACAGCCTTGGTGTGAATTCAGCTTAACTCCTGTAACCCTTCAGGATGCTGGCTTCTTATACATACGACTACCTTTTTCACATATTTCTCGACGCGAAACCATGATCTTCTGTTACCTAATATATATTTGCATACTTCCTTTTACTGTTGCAGCAAAATTCAGTTTCTTTAATTCAGATTCGCTTACGAAAATTAAATTTTCCCTCTCCGTGCTTGAGTTTTCGAAAAGTGAGTGTATTATACATTCCTCTTAACTCATTATTTAAATTCCCAAAGAGTAATAGTAACTTTTTTATGCTGTTCAGTTTTCTTAAAATCATTTTAAATCTCCGTTGTTTCCAAAAATGGTTTTAATATCTTATAGATACACATTTAAGAGTATCAAATTCAGTTAATAGAATCTCTAAGATTTCTCTCTCTTTCATTCGTTAACTTTTATTTCTTTTTTCCAAAAGTTTTTTTATGCTCTAATTTTTGTATAGTATTAGCTGCTGTAGGTCTAAAAATAACCCGTTTTTTATTCAATAAAACTGTTCTGTGTTCTGATATTATAACAAGTTACATATATGTCTCATATTTCACTCATCTCTATTTAAATTATGTAAGTTTTTTATAAATCGCTCGAATCCTGGCACAGGTATTTCAGATGCTGCAAAGTAATACATTTATTTAATAAAAGGCTCCTGGTCACTGAAAAAAAATGTACTTGGTGAAAAGGCAGTTATCTATTTACTTAAAGAGCATCATTCGATTTCTTTATGAAAGCACGCTCTATGTAAACTTCTCGTAGTTCCAAACTCTTTTATAATAGTTCAAAAGAATTAAGTCTCCGTTTTTATCTCTTAACACTAGATTCCCCAAGGAAGTCAGTTTGACTGCTTTTTATTTTCATTTAGAAAAATAATTACATATATAATGCACAATTTCTTTGAATTCTTTTAGAATATATCTTTTTTCCAAGTGAAGTAAATTTTTGTCTACTGTTAATATTTTCTAATAACTTGTTATATGACTGTAAATAATATAAAAAAAATATTAAAAGTTAATTTTAAACTAATTTCTTTGCACATTAATCATTCTTTCATAATGCAGTCATTTTGACTGCTTTTGGGCAATATAGGTATACACTAAATTTCAGTCTTTCTAATGTTAAGGGGACATGGTGCGATTTACGCAAAAATTTTTAATTGAAGGATTTTCAAAATTTTTTTGGTTGCCTCCTATGTATATATACCATGTTAAACAGATTTAGTGCTCAAAATTTCATAAAAAGCTAGCCATCTAATTTTTTTAAGAAAAAAAAACATTTGTGAAGTGATTTTAAAATGCTACTCCTCCTACAAAAATGTACGAAAATGCATGAAATTTGATTTACAGGTACATCAAACTCTGTGTAATAAAAGTTGGTATGGGTTTTGCGTTAACGTAATTAGTATTCATGCAACACTTCTTTTTATGAATACTTATTGAAAATTCCTTAAAAAATGTATAAATTCTGAGTTCAATTATTTTTTAAAAAATAAACATTGCTTTGATTCAAAAATGCATACCAACTTTTGTTACATGTACTATTAGCAATAAGTAAAAAGAATTTCAAAGCATTAGGCGCAATAGAAAAAAAACCTTAGCATTTTAAATGAAGACAAAATAGTTATTTTATCTTTCTGAGATAAGTCAGCTTAAAATTTTGATTCGCCATAGAGATGGGAATAAAAACGAACATGAAAGCTATAATAATTCTGCGTTTTTTAAGTTTAGAGCTTTCAAATTTTGTGAGGTTATAGAAAAGTATATAAAGAATAATTTAGGCTAAAAAAAATTAAATTTGATTTTTTGACCGATTTTGGTCTATTGAATCGTACTGTGTCCCCGAACATGAAATTAACAGAAATATAAATCCATAGAAGATATCCTAACATGGTATCACGTATTTGAAATCCCTTTATAAATGAAACAAGATACAGTTGAACCTGTTTTTGTGCGGTTGATAAAAACCGCATAAAAATAACTGCAAAAAAAAAAAAAAAATTCTAAAATTTCATGAATTCTTACATATGCAAGCCAATTCGTCTAAATACTGCAGAATTTTTTTTATGCCATCGCAATAAAATAAAATCGTATAAAAACGGACCGCACAAAAACAGGTTCGACTGTATATAATACCCGCAACAAGAGTTAAAGATCTCGTGTTTCCGTGACACGGAATGTTAGAAAACGGAATTTCGAGGTTGCAAAACTGATGAATTTTTAATTAGGTAAAACTATTCCCGTGTATTTACACATTAAAGTTCAATATAAACGATATTGTAACACAATACAGAAGGTATAAAGAAGTTAAGGCTCAAATAATCTTTGTGGAGAAGTTTTTGCAAAAAAGATTAAATTGACAAATTAATTTTTAAATTATAAATTGTTAGTTTTTTTTCTGCATCGTCCCCCCTACCACTACCACATTTTTTTTTGTCATTGTAACTGAATATAATTTTCTGATGTTAGGTTTGCATTTGTCAACTTTATCTCAGATTTTATGGGTTAATATGAACCTTTTGAGATTCTGTATAAATGTTCAAATTAATAAATGGGATCCTCCGTCGGAAAGCTTAGGAGTTCAAGTATACGCTTAAACTTCAAACGCGCTTTATTAGGCCAAAATATATCCTCTAAATTGCACAGTTGTAGCAAATCAGTTCAGGCAAAAAATAGCCTATTTTTCCCTTCATAACTACAAGCATCTTGAGATGCTTTAACACTAGAACGTCCGCCGGTGTCAATTTCACACCAAAGC
This sequence comes from Trichonephila inaurata madagascariensis, assembly GCA_019973955.1. NCBI lineage: Eukaryota > Metazoa > Arthropoda > Arachnida > Araneae > Nephilidae > Trichonephila > Trichonephila inaurata. The sequence goes on from BMAV01004890.1 coordinate 167,262, forward strand.
CCGTTTACTTTGTCCTCCTTTCCACATTTTTACAAGGAATTTGAAAATTTTTCGTACTTTTTAGAAATTTTTCAAGGTGATTACACAGAAAAAGTTTTGTGGTTCTAGGTTCATTTGGACTGATTTTACAACTAAATATACCTAGGACGTCCGCTAGTGTCATTTTGACACTAAGGCAATTTATCATTATAAAAAGCGGTCGTTCAACAAAATATAGTTCACTAAGTCGATACCATTAGCAAAACCAACTTCCCAAAGTTCTATCACACATAAAAAAATTTTTTGTTGTCTCTAAGTGTTTCTTCGTAACATAATATTTGCTTATCATAAAAAAAAAATTCGTTTGATTTTCGAACTTAGGGAAGAGCAGACGCCATGAAACGATTGCTTTTAGAAAAGGTTTAACCCCTAATGTAATTGCGAACTTGTTGCGAGAACTTTCTGAGAAGGAGAGAGAGAGAGAGAGAGAATTGGCTCTACCTTAGATTCCGATGAAGACAGACGATTGAATGAAAGTGACTACGAAGAATCTGAAGAAAATGCAGATGTAATTGATAATATTCCAGTAAATCCTGATACATATTTCGCTAGGGACGGGGCACAAAATGGATATCGAATAATAGTAATGTTCCTGGCAGATTTGCGACTCGAAATGTTTTTCGAAAAAGCAGTGGCCCAACAAGCTTAGCGAAACATAATGCCAACGTCAGTTTCTTATGATGCGAAGGGTCATAATATATAATCACATGAAATATTAAAAAAGTCTTAAAACTAAACCCTACTGAACAGTAGTCCTGCAATTGTTTAGTTAAAAAAATTACTTATTATTTTATATCATGGTGTAAAAATGACAACGGTGGACGTTTAAGGGTTATCGAAGTCCCGGACGCTTTAATATTAAATTTGGTGAACAATGATAAATAAATAACCACAAGTTGAATTCAGTTTCACTCCACAGATATACACTTATGTTTCAATTGTGTTTTTATATAAATAATTCTTACCAAATAAGATATTATAAAAACGAAAATGATTTTTTAAGCAAGTAAAATTAATAACAAGTTTATACGAAAAATAAATACTTAATATACCAAAAAAAAGTATTTATGAAAAAGTTGTGATAGATGAAATGTCCGTGTTTAAAAGCTAAGGCATTCCTTGAATGCAACAAGTGTTTGCTTTTTAAAAAATGCAGCGTTCGTTCATGAGGTGCTACGCAAAAGCGAAGCAAGGGCGCATTTTACACAATATACGCATTCTTTTTTTTCCCCTTTCAGGAAAACATATTCTAAATTCTTTCCAACGAAGAAACTTATACTAAAGAAAAATTTTAGCTCTTTCGTAATATTTTTTGAGTGGAATGGATTGGTTGACAGAATACCGCTTCGCTTAATAAAAGATTGCAAAATTTTATTATTTTTTTTATTGTTTTTTACATGAATTATTATTTTATTTAATAAATTCCTATAAATAAAGTTTTGTAAAAACAGAACTTGTTATATTCTAAAATGCATTCTTTAATGAATGTAGATTGTATTCAAAGCTTTATACAATTTCAGATTTTGATGGCAATGGCAAATTGTTTGCTGATGAATTTTGACGCAGATCGAGACTCAAGATGGCTTTCTGTCATACCGGTAATTTTCTTGAAGTTACATTTATTGTGTAAATATAAGACTTTTTGATAATGCCGAAGATGCTGAAAGAGCCATTAAAAAGAAAGGAGAGAATACTTCAAAATTTACCAAAATTCTCATTAAAGTAGAAAGAAAGTCATATATTATTCTTAATAACTCACGCATAAATTTTTTGTAACATCCATCACTATATTAATTACCTCATTAACAAATAAAATCTATAATGATTAATTTAAAATGCATTATTTTTTTTATCGCAGTCATTTAAACAGTACTCAAGGCAACTTTAGTTTCAAACTTCATTCGTATATGATCTTCACACTTGCAGAGTTAACAAACCAACTCAACTAAAATGTTATATAAGGGATCACATATTCTTCTAATTACAGGGGGGTAATTAAGAAATAGCTTTTGGGGCGAAAGTACTCAATCCTGACTGCTGCTGCTGAACCCAAACGAGCTGAAAATGAAAAACATATTGAAAAAAGTTGATTGGCTCTCGTTACATAGTTATTTACGTTTTTGCGGTTTAAAGTTCGTTTAACATGATAAAATATTTAAGCATTGTATTATATTATATTTGGTGTACTTATTATGTTAGAATATTTTTCAGTTTTTTATGCTTATTACATTTAAATAGAACGCACATATATATATGTACACTGTCAAACCAAAATATTATAGACACCTTCAGATTTTCTAATGAACTGGTCTAGATCACATGGAAGCCATGTAAGTAAGATAGAATGGTACTTACTGCTGGAGAAGGTAAGCTACCAAACTTGATCTTAATTTTATGAGTAAGGAGAGGTGTGTGTGTGTGGTCTAAGTGAATTTGAAAGAGCCTGAAGACCCGAAACGAGTATCTCCGAAATAGCATGATGGGTAGGGTTTTCATGATGTGCTGTTCTTGGTATTCATACAAAGTGGAAAAATGATGGTGAAACCAGTAGACACCTAGCTGTTGGAAGTCCACGTATAATCAAAGAAAAAGTATACCTAAGACGGTCCCGCTTTGTATAGAAAAGATGGTTAGCTAACAGCCCAATACAATGCAGGTCCAAGTATTTCGGAACACAGAGTTAAGCGGACACTGACAGATATGAGTTGGCACGGCAAATGTCCCACTCGTGTACCTCTGTTGACCAAGCGTCATTGCCAACTACACCTACAAAGGGCCCAGGAACATCTAGATTTTACCAAATGAAAAGTAAACGAGAGTTGCCTGGTCGGATGAATCACGATTTATCTTTCATCACGTCGATGGTTGTATCAGGTTTCGCCATCTTCCACAATCGGACAGTTGCTCAATCAATGTACATAGATTGTTGATGGTGGTACTATGCTTCGGAGAACGTTCTCAGGGTTCTCTGGTATTCTTAGTTCTGATAGAGTCTGGTTCAGGTGTTAGAAAGGTTTGAGAAATATAAGCATGCGTTCCAATTAATATCCTGGCCACTTATCTCGGCTAATCTCAACCTGATACAGCACATTTAGGTTTTCATAGAAAGGCAGCACAGAGATCAAAGATTCTAATGTCGGAGAATCTTGACTTTAAGTGGCCACTCCTTACAAAATTGGTACAACCTGTCTCCAGTAATCTACCAAGAACTTGTGGCATTCATGCCAAAGCAAGTTGCAGCTGTTTTGTAAGTAGAAAATGGTCAAACGAGTTATTGAGTAGGTGTTCATAATGTTTTGGCTCTATGGTGTATATATCTTGTAACTATAATGCAATATATTAATCTATCATGTGAATATAACAGATTGGATGATTTGGATAGTATTACATTTTTCAATTTAATTTGCATCTTACCGGCAGTTTCTTGAGTCTTCACCAAGCAATGGACGAATAATTAAACATACTATATTTTATGTGATCTGCCTCACCTACGAAATATTTTCGATCCTTGAGCGTTCCACAGAATTTTCTTTTAGTTCAGACCAGGAGGATCTTGATGTGTCTCATATTTCTCCTCAAGCATCAATGTCAGCATTAGGTAGTAGTAAGCATGACGATCACTTCTCATAATTTATGAACAAGCATCTTTTCCACATAAAAGTTCCTTAATTGAACTAAATGAACTTGTTTGTGATTTGGATCTTTCAAAAACAAAACAAATAAAATAGATATTGGCCTCAAGACTTCACCTGTAGAAGTTTCTCGAAGAAAATATCCGAGTGACTTCCATTCGTACAAGCCATCTACTCTTCAAACATTTTTTTTTTAAATAAGAAAAAAAAAATTATGTTATGTTGCAATATGGATAGTTTTCTAAAATAACTTATCTGCATAATTGATCCTAATGAATGGTGGTTGTTAGTATATGCTGTTGAACCTAATCTCAAGGAGGTTTTGCTAAATATAAGGAATGCGTTTTCATCCACACACCTTTTGCACATGATATCTACTTGAAGGAGACTTACCACAGTTTAAAATAGCTTTTTGAAATGATTTATTAAGGTAAGTATTTTTGGTAGATCTGTACTGCCCTAAATGTATTGTTTCTGTTGACGATCGAATAGTAAGATGGCTAGGTATTTAATGTATCGCAATGTTTTTTCAATTCCTACTATTATTTCTCAATCTTTCTATATATATCTTGTTCTAATTTTCAATCGTTGATAAAATACATTTTAAAGCGCTTTATTGAGCTGAAATTTTATATATACGATTATTTTAGAACGGCAATTTAATTATAATAATAAAAATTAATTGATTAAAAGTAACTATTCGAAGAATTACAGATACAGCTACGTAGTAATCATTTTTGGCGACTTGTGTTAAAATTTTAAAAGGTTTTTTTTTCTTACATTATAAAGCATGCATTTGAGCAGAAATTTTCTATGCACTATTTTTTGGGGGTGACAATAGGATAATTTAATTATAATTAATTAAAATTAATAGACTGAAATTAATTACTGAAAGAATTACAGATACAGTCACGTTGGCTTCATTTTTAGCGACTTAGGTCAAAACTTAGTTAGGTTTTTTTTTTCTCACTTTTTAAAATATTCAGTTGAACTGAAATTTTATATACACGATTGTTTCGGATGACAATGCGATACTTTAATGATAATTAATTAAAAATTAATTGCCACTTAATATTGTGATTCTGTCATATGTATATGCATATTTATATTAATTATAATTATTTGAAAAAAAAAGTAAGTAAAATAAAACTTTTCTTTGTTGACCTAAGTTAGAATTGACTTTAAGAAATTTTTATATTACTTATTATCAGTAAATTTGAATATTTTGACAATATTTCATCTTTACAACAATTTCTTGAAGCTTTTAATTTTTCATTTTGGAGATTTTTCTTAGTTACACTTAAGGAGAAGGGGGAGGGGATAAAAAAAGAATATAATACTTTTTATTGGTAAACTAAAACACTACAAAAGCAAATGTCTAGCTCGGAAATCACAAATTAATGTTACACGCAAAAATAATAAAAAAAATAAATAAAAAACAGTTCTACCTAATTAAATTCAGTGCATTAGAAATAATTTAAACATTAATGGAAATTTTCTTTTAAATCTCTTCAATATTTCACGCGCAGAAATTGAACAAAAACTATCATTTATTTTATTATTTTTGCAGGCAGGTACACCAGTGTGGCCAGCACATCTTACAGCTCATTTTCTCGGCCAGGCACTTGTACTATATGAAGGTTCTCCTTTCCTTCTAAGTCCTACGTATTTTTGGGATCTTGTGGAAAAACAAAAGATTTCTCACGTAATAATGTTTCCAGATGTTTTTGATGATATGGAAAAAAGAAATTATGTTCCCAGTAAGTTGAATTCGTAATACAAAATTGTGTGTTTGTGTATATAATGCACATTTGTATGTCTGAGAGTGTGTGTGTGTGAGAGAGCGTTACGGTTTCAACTTAGTCGTGCTCTTAAAATAACTTCTTATTACTACTATTCTACTGTTTCAAATCTAAAGCACTTTCATAAAAAGTCATGAAATTTTTATTACTTGCATCTATCAGAATCTAATAATTTTAAACTTAAACATAAATAGTGTAATTGTAGCTTTCTCAGTCTAAAAAAAAAATTGTGGATTCAACAGAAATTATGGATTTTTTTTTCTAAGACTATAAAGTACTTTTAAACCTTCCCCACATTCTCTTTTCACTGGGTAAAGAATATACTGGGCATTATGGGGGCCTACAGGATATTCACCAAGTCTTGAATCTAAATTAAGCTCCATTTAAATTTATAATTTATCTTTTAAAATTATATTAAAACTTGCTAAACAAAACCATGTTCGTCATTAAGCGAATGCAAGTCATTTAAGTTTTGAAAAAACAAACAGCATAAAGACAGACATGCTAAATTTGTGATGGGAAACAGTACCAAAAGATGTCGAACCAAATAAAAGACCTTTTGGATTGCGATAAAAAAAATATAGCTATGCTATTAGAACTACGTTTGAACGTCCACATTTACTTCTAAATTCTTTATAATTCTTCCATAGATGTGCGACATTCTTGAAAAGAAAGGCGAAACATAACAAACAATTTGCCGCTTATGTGATTTAAAAAAAAAATGTAGGAAAAAATGTATTAATTAAATTTAATATTTTAATCAAAATTGTGTTAAAAAAGAGGAAAAAGAATAACCTTATTTAAAGTTTTTATAATTTTCTTTGATTATATATATAGAATTATATTATGCTTTTAACTTTGAAGATTAATGAACATTGTCAAAGATATCAAATTACAGCAAAAAATAAATTCTCCACTTGATATATAAACTATATATATTTGAAATTCTTTTAATTCATATTTTTTAATTACTTGAAAAGAACTTCATTAAAAAAATAACGCGTTTAACAATTTTAGTAAACAATTGAATGCATATATATAATGATTATCTAATCCATTTCCTTTTCAGACCTTTTTAGTCCGTTTTTTACAAAACCCTCTACGATATCGCATGATTTAATTACTTTTTAATTAAATCATTAAATTATTTTTTAATTAATCCGTTTAACGTTATATCAATTTTAAATGTCTTTTTAGTTTTTAAATATACCACGACATCAAGTTTTGTGGTGAATTGACACAATAATGTGTTAGATACTAGATCCGATGAATTAGCACGATAAGATTAAAAAATCTCCTCATATTAAAGAAATTTCTCGAAACATTTTTTTTTTATTTAAATACACAAGCTAACGTTTTTTAAAGGTAGAAAGACAACACTCATGTCTTTCCTGAATGTATTTGGGTCCTAACTACATCTGTGCGTGCGCGGGTGTCTATAGTGCATGCATTCTACAAATATCAAGAAACATTTTAATAAACGAAATATACACTAAAAAGGAATTTCATAATACCGAAGAAGTAATGGTGAAACCCAATGCATTTGCACAAAACAGAGTATTATATTTACTTAATCTACACAATTATTGTTTATGTATAACCATTAAATTCAATATAAATTTTATATAGTTCCTATTGTAAACTTTACTAGACTTGTGTGGTTGTATAAAATTTTAAAAGCAATATATTCGTGGAACTTAATTTTGATGACACATTTTCTGTGCGTTAAAACTTGAATTACAGACTCAATAGTTAAAAAGCTGACGTATTTAATAATTATTTTATTACGGTTCATAAGTATAGAATGTTTCACAATTTCAATTTATTTATCTATTTTAAACTGAGAATGAAATGATGTAGGCAAAACATGCCGTCTAATGAAAAGTGTGGTGATACATATCCTAATACAAGATACAACTAAAAAAAATCAAATTAATCAATTTAAAATCCATATGTTTAAACTTCTCAATCACTTCTCTTTTTAACTTTCCCTTGTTATTAATAGAATAACGTCAAACAATAACAAATGGAATTTTATGTATTTTCTTCTGGAAAAACAAAAACAGGAAAATATGAAATTTTTGTTATCAATTAAATGAAGTAATTCTAATCTCATTATTGCTAAGAAGTCTCTGGGGTGTTAATTTTGTCTCGAGGGGTGAAAATATAAACAATTTTCAAAGAGGTTTAATTCTTTTAAATTTAAATTAAATAATTCAAATCACTTACACATTATTTACAAAGGACTATGGCTTCAAAAAAGTACAAAATGTTTGAAATATAATTATAATTTTAAAAATTATAAGCATATGAAAATAAGAGATAATTTGGTAATAAATATAAAGTAATTTTTGCGTTGCGCCTGCTAATTTCTTAAAAAGTAGCCTGTGATGTGTAAAACTTTATAGAATTATAAAATGTAGCATACTCTTTAAACCCTACATCATTTAAGAATAATACATCTTTTGTATTTAAAAATATTTGAAAAAATATTGAAATTTTTTAAAAAATATTTAAAAATGTATTTTTTTTTTATTTTTTAAAATATTTAAAAATGTATTTTTTTTATTTTTTTAAAAATATAATTTATTACTCTATCTATATAAAAATACTACAGTGTAATAAGGATGCATTTAACTTTATAAATCAACTTATAACTAGTAATTAAAGCTACTATTTTAGAAAATAGCATGCACAACGTAAAACGTAATTAATATTTCATGTAGAAATGCTTCTTATTTTCACATGCTTATAATCTTTAAAATTATAATTATATTTTAAGCATTTTACACTTTTCTGAAGCCACATTTCTTTATAAATAATGTGTAAAAGATTCAAATTAATTAAATTAAATTTAAAAGAATTATACCTGTTTGAAAATTGTTTATATTTTCAGCCCTCTAGAGAAACTTAACACCCTTGAAACCCTTTTATGAGTAACATTTCGGGAGAAAAATCATTCGTTCTTGAATATTGATTTTTTTGTTTCTTATCAACATACCCCATATTTTAAGCGAATAACTGTTAATTTTATTTTTTTCAGCAAAGGAGCATGATTTGTCTTCCTTGAAATTGTTAATCACCGTTGGAACCGTTACGAAGCTTAAAACCTACGATTTCTTATTGAAAGTAGTGAAAAATTCTGTTGTTTCTTCAGTTTATGGTATATTTTATATATATATATTTTTTACCGAAATTGTTGCAAGATTTGACTTTACACAAATAAGAAATATATTGACTTAATAATTACCTTAAAGCGCTTTTAATTTCCCATATGAAACTACTGCATAAACAGTATACATTCCTCAATAATAAAATTGAAAAAGGATAAAAAACATTGAAAGTAGCTACGTGAAAATGACAGGAAGTATAGAAAAAAATTTATTTACGATTGCCAAAAGAAACAAACAGAACTATTCTCTAGGGCCGCGTTTCTAAAACTGTGGGGGGGGCCTTTTTAGCGGGGGCGGGGGGTGATAACTCTACGAGGAGGCACGAGCCTGTTAAAGTATTTACTGAAAGTAAACAAATAAAATACATTTGAAGATAATAAAAAATAAAATACACATTTACACTGATATAATATACTTATAAATGTCAGTACTGCACACAATGGATTTTATAATTAATTTAACAATACTAAATAAAGAACAAGTTTAATAATTACCAGTAACCCCATGAGCTTGTCATATATAAAATTATATACAAAAATTAACACTTATCTTGATAATTTGAACATTTTATAATCATTGCCTGGCTTCCTTGTGTCCAGTCTTTCTTTATGCTACTAGTAGCTCGAAATTTGGCGGTTAAGAGATGTACCCTCTGATGATGGCAGCGAGTCCTTGAACGTTAGGTGCTGTCTTAAATGGGTTTCGAAAAACTATTTTGTCTAATTAAGTGCTGGGAACCATATGAGTTAAAGTATTTATACTATATAAACTGTGCTAAAATTTAAGGACTGTTACTGTTCTTGACTATTTTATCATGTGAAATCTGCGCAATCCACAAATATTTTTCAAAACTGAATTTTTGTGTGCGTGCTGAAATATTAGTGAAGCTGTAATTTTGATTGTGAATAAATTTATTTAATCTGAAACGGTAGCTGAACGTGGCAGCTAAGGGATCATGAACGAACTTAATGTCAAGATTTTTCGAATCCTTAAGGGAACAGAGACGTTCTAACCCTTCAAAAAATCGATTTTTCAATTTTCATCTTAAAAAAAGTAGAATTAATGCTGATTCCAAAAATGTATAACATGTATAGGTTTAAAGCTTAATATCCGAGTAATTGCGGTTTTAAAATGTAAGCAACAGCTGTCACGCCTGTTGTTTACGTTATCACACGTCAACTGCCACGCCCATTTTACAGCTGACCGAAGCATGTTTTTATGTAGATTAAGTGATATAAAAACACCAATCTGATTTATTTATTTTATTCTTGTGGTTTGAGAAGGATTATAACTACTCAACTCAATCTTGTTTATACCCAAGCTGTGTGTGGGAATTTTAAGCGTTTTGCTTTCTCGTGCTTGAATTACAAACACGTGAGTTACGAATTTCGTATTTTGACTGCTAATTTACTTTTTTTTTTGTTTACATTCAATTTGTTTGCAATTTGCGAGAAATTTTAACATCTGAAATGCCTCGAACAAAAAATTTTGGGCAAGTCAAACGTCGTTTAATTCGTAAAAACACTTCAGTAAATGCTGAGAGTGAACGAGTTGATGTCACTGCATCTAAAAAGAAAATTGAGAAGAGTGAAGTATCTTTTAAGGACTATGAAGATAATTTTTCAGTTGAAACTCAAAACAGGTATGTTATTATTGACTTAAATATGCTCAATGATATTTTCAACAATATTGCAAAATGCAGATATTGTGATAAATCTTTCTGCTTTGATGTTGCTGAAAATAAAAGTAGTCGCAAAGGCCTTGCTACTAGTGTGTCAGCAACTTGCAAGTATTGTGGTTCTGGTCATTCTTCAATGACTTCAAACACCGTGTCAGATGGATATGAAGTAAATTTGAGATTTGTTTATGGCATGAGGTGCATTGGAATTGGCAAAAGTGCAGCTCAGATATTTTGTGCACTGATGAACTTACCTCCTCCTCCAGCTAAATTTGAAAGACTGTATACGCCGATTTTTAAAGCGTTGGAAACTGTTTCTTCTCGTTCAATGGTTAACAGCGTTAATGAAGCTGTCATTGAAAATTAACACAGTAAGAACATAGCAATTGCTCTTGATGGGACCTGGCAGAAAAGAAGACACTCTTCGAAGAATGGCGTTGTAACGGCAACTTCTCTCTATAATGGAAAAGTTATTGATTTTGAGTGCCTATCAAAATATTGCTTTGAATGCAAAAATACGAACAAAACCTGTGATAATTGCCAGGGAAACTATCATTGATTTAGTGCGGGAAAGGAGAGTGAAGGAGCATTGCGGATTTTCAGTCGCTCCTTACCAAATTATAATGTTCGGTATGTTCAGTACCTTGGAGATGGAGATTCGAAGGGGTTCCTAAAAGTTCAAGAATCAAACATATACGGTGATGAATTTCCTGTTGAAAAACTAGAGTGCATCGGCCACGTCCAAAAGAGGATGGGAGCAAGACTGAGAGCCCTAAAGAACAATTTAAAATCCACCAAGCTGTCAGACAACAAACCAATATCTGGACGAGGAAGGCTGACAGATGCAGAAATTCTTCTGCTGCAAAAATATTATGGCCTAGACATAAGAAGAAATGTTGGAAAATCAGTCGCAGATATGTCCATATCCATTTGGGCAATATATTTCCATAAACTGTCGACAGATGAAAATCCGCAACATGCTTTGTGCCCTATGGGAGAAGAAAGTTGGTGCGTGTACAATAAAAGCATTGTATCAAGTGAAAAATACACCCACAAACATTCTCTCCCAGAAGCAGTTCTTTTTCAAATTAAAAAATTTTTTAGAGACTTAACTGCAAAAGAACTGTTATTAAAATGTTTGCATGGCCAAACTCAGAACCCCAACGAAAGCTTTAATAACTGTGTGTGGAATCGTGTGCCGAAAAACACATTTGTGAGCAAAAGAACTTTGCAAATGGGTGTTATGGACGCAGTTATATGCTTCAATGAAGGTGCATACGCAAGGACAGAAGTATTAAAAGCATTAAAAATCAATACAGGCATCAACACTTGTGAAGGCCTTCGCAAAATTGACTACGTCAGAATTTGTGAAGCTGAGATAGCTGTTCAAAAAGCTACCAAAGAAGTCAAAACAACAAAAAGGCAAATTAAAAGGAAGCAGGATGCCTTAGAACAGTCAATGCAAGATGAGTACAGTGTGTGCTGGAAAATTTTAAAATACAGGTAGGTAAGGTAAGTAAGGTACTCTTAGGTAAGTGCATCATTTTATTTAGTTTTTTTCAATTTTCTCAAAATGTGTTTTTTCAGTTTTTAGGTACATGTGTAGAAAAATCTATTTGTTATATTTTAATGAGAAACTTGGTATGAGCTTTTGTGTCATGATAATGTATTTAATGTTACTAAATTTATTTCTGAAATGTTAATATTTTTACTTTTATTGCTCAATTTCTAAAAAAAAAAAAATGCCATTTTTATCAAAATTTCAAAAAGTCAAAATTCAAATTTTTTTAAAAAAAATTCTGTGCAAGGAAATATAAAAAGAACTATTACATTTAAATAAAGGTACAATTTTATAACTAAAACAGCATGTTTTGTGGTGTTATATGTTATAAAAGGAAAGATACATGTACCTAAAGAGCACCATGCATCCGAAAATTTTTTTTGGTGTGTACTTTTTCGAATCCTTATATTTCTTAAAATTTTTTATATATTTAATAATTTTATATTGTAGTATATTAAGAAAAATATATAAATTGTATGACACAAATTTTTTATTTATGGAGTCTTTCTGTTTCTGAAAATAATGTTCTTTCGAAAAGCCAAATTTTGCTCATTTTGTGTCATCGAGAACGTCCCGGTTCCCTTAAGGCACAAAAACACGAATCCAACAGATCGGATGTAAATCCTCTCTATTATAATTTGTAGCCAATATTAGAGCCAACAGTGTGAAAAGCACCAAGACTAATTAATACGGCTATAAAAGTTCTTTAAAGAAAATAAAGATAGAAATACCCATGAAGGTGAATCGCGCCTCGATAGATGATTGGCCAATGATATATAGTGCCCGTGTGAACTAAAAATGTAATCCCTTTGAATAAGAGAAGCAATATGTTAAATTGAATAGTAAAATAGTACGTTATATAAGAAGAGATTATTTTTAAGTCTGATTATTAAATGTTTAATTTTATGATTGAATCAGGCCTTGTAGCACGAATTTACAAAATGTGACAACTAAATTTCTGGACTGCGCATGCCCTAGCCGTTAGGCTTGGTGTGGAGGAGTGGAAATGGAATATAATTGGCATTGATCTTTCCTGCACTAGTGGCCCGCTATTCCATCCTTCTATCTAGTTCAGTTTGTTTTTTATCCTTGTTTGTGAAAAAGACGTTGTTGTGTCGAAGTACCAAGCTCATGATAAACGTAAAAATCAAACTGCGCATCAATTTTAAATTCCCCGTAAATTTTTTTAAAAAAAATTCCGTCTGAATGCCTTAAATTGTTAAAGGTGTGTTTGGAGATAATTTCAGTCATATAGTCAAATTTTTTAATAGCAGAAATGATTTTCGGAAGTTTGGGAGGTTGCTTAAGATGATGAACGTTCTTGTCAATCTGTGACAACCGGAACAGATGATGCTCATCGTTTTTGTTCAATATTATTGGCAACATCATAATTGAATGGGTACCTCATGGCCAAATGGAAAAACAACAATACTACATTGAAGTACTGAGAAAATTCAGGGAGAATGAGGAGAAAAAGAGAGAGGCAAGATTTGTAGAGAAACAAAACGAGGACTTTGCATAAAGCCAACACTTCGTTGCATATTGCGCTCTCTGTAAAACTGATCTTGGTGGTCAAACGCATTACTGCTCTTGGTAGACAAACATATTACTCTCCTTGATCACGCACCGCACTCACCAGAACTTGCACCATACGACTTCTACACATTTCTGAAAGTGATGGAACACATTTTCAGTCTGTAGGAAAGGTGAAAATAAAAACGACACACTTACTGATTGTGTTGATTCCTAATGAGCCGCAGGTGAAAGGTGGGTTGAGTTGAGTTGAGTTGAGTTTGGTGTTTTATGGCGCAAGAGCCAGTTTTGGCTATACTGCGCCTAACATTCATAGATCTGTGGTCTGGACGGGAAAAGAAGAAAAGAAGAAATTGGATGACAAGATGGAGGGTCAAAAATAGAGAAGGATCCCTGGGGTACCCCGGGGTCGTGTCACCCGTGTTTACCAAAGATAGTAAACCCCTTGGGAAAAGGAAAAGATCACTAGAGGGTACCTCGGGATTGTGACACCCGTACCTACCTAAAGAAGGTGAGTCCCCTGAGGGGAGGTGAAAGGTGGGAAAGTCGTAAGCAGCTATATATTGATAAGGAAGGAAAGTATGTTGAAGGGGATTGAAATATATTTGCACATTGTTTTCAATAAAGCTAATTTTTAAGACGAGTTGTGTTATTTAATTGTCACAGTAGTATATAATACTTGGAAAGAGGATATCATGAAACAGCTCTTAGAGTGTAACCAGCAAAATCTAATAAAATGGCTACGTTTTAACAATAATAAAAGAAAACTATTTTGTGTCTTCTTACGTTAGTTTAATCAAATAAAAAACGCAATCACATTTTCTTGTGGTTTTATTTTGCCATTCTTTCAGAGTCGCTTCAGGAATTACCCTGAGTATTCCAAATGGTGTCTGAAATAATAATCCGCTCCATCTTCTCATTTGCATGCATTCACATATATATATATAAACTTAGCGTTTGTTATCCAGGTTTGTTCCATATCCTCCGAATAAATACCTTAAAACATACTCTTAAAAGTATTAGTTCAATGATCATTTTAAATTTGTTCCATATATGTTGATTATCTTCGAGATATTACTTAAGAATTGCAACAATTAAAAAACGTTTGAGTTTCTAAATAAATTTCCTTGTTCTCTCTTTCGTCTTACGCAGGATGTACAGAACTGATGCAACCGGCTGTACTAAAAGAAATGACGCTACCTACTTATAAAGGAGAAATCAATACAGCTCCTCTGGGTGTATCAATACAAGTCTTAGACAATGATGGTAATTTATCCTTCATCTATCTATATATGAAAAAAAGAACTGTGTTAGAACTCTATTCATAAGCAGTAGAAATTTCAACAACTAATTCGCTATTAAATGAGAGTTTTCAGTATGAAAAAAATGATGAAAGAAAGGAAATTGGGGATTTAATTATAATCTAAATGTGTGGGATACGTAACAAAAATTGGGGCATAGTATTTTGAAAGCGTTTTATAGCTTCCATATTAACAAATTGAACAATGATCAATAAACAATTAGCTGCAAGGCCCCTCGTTGTACCAGCTTTCTCTACTTTTATAAATGTTTCCTTTCACAAAATCAGCACTTCTAATATACTTTTTCAAAATGACTTCCACCCCCCTCCTTTGCTTAGCCGGCGTTGCTCGGGCTTTTACCGAGTGTATAGTTTAAAATTCCTTGTTTCGAAATTTTTTCGCTTCTTTTCTTTGTCAGACAGGTTTATTTTCCCCGGCATTGCACGAACATTTTTAAATGCATAACATATTGTCATGGAAATTCCCCTTTCCCTCTCGCTATCATCCGTTCCTGGTATGTGAGAGTGATTTCTATATTAACGTCATTACAAAATTCATGTGGTAATTTCCCACAATTAACTATTACTACCCTTTTTAAAATTTTGGCTACCAATGAAGACCCGCTGTTGAATCTGTCGAGAGTTTAAACGTCCTAGCGTCGGTGGGGTATGGTAGTTAAGAGAGATGGGTGCCAGCTCAAGTCTCATCCGCGTCACTTCACAATGATTCAAAATGTCGAGGTGCGTCGCCAAAAGCTCTCGAGTAAGTGAACAGGGGGACTTTAATATTCACTCACTTTGAAACTTTTTATGCCCCGGAAACGAAATTGTACTTTTTTAAAAATAGGTGTATGTTAAAAAAAGTAGAAGTTTTTATAATTACAAAATATCATAACTTTATTAAATGTTGAATTAAAATTGTGAGCATTTTTTGAAATGTTCCATACACGGGAAAAAAGTTTCATGCAATTATTTGTATAAATGAAGAAGTTATAAAAAATTTGAATTTGATAAGTAGTTATTAAATATTTAAAATGTGAGTATTTTTTAAAAATTCGTAAAAAAAAGTTTTCGGCATTTTATTTTTTAAATCACTAACTCTAAAATATCAAAGTATGAGTTTTTTTAAAAATCGTTTTCATATAAACGCATGGATATTGATTAATTTTAGAAAAACTCATAAAATATATAAAGTATCTTTGTTTTTGTTTTTTTTTAAAAAAAATACTCTATCGTGGCGAAATAAATTATATTTCCAATTACAAAATTGCTGGCGAAGTTATTAAATGCGTGAATAAAATGTTTAGCATTTTTTAAAAAATCATAAAAATTAAGCGATGATGTCGTTTCGAACCCGGGTACAAATGTTAGTAATCAAACGCTCTTTCGATAGCGCCACGAAACCTTCGGAAACAAAGGAGTGAAAAATCATTAAAATAAAAGGAAGAAATATTCAATTTCACCAAATCTGGTGATTTTCAATATTTATAGGCGCATTTTCTTATCTACTGTAACCTTTCATCAAACGTGATGGGCACAGAGGAAAACAGTTATTTAGCGCCAAACAGGTTTTCGCCGCCAAACCCTTGGCTATTGTAAAATTGCGTTATTTGTTCAAGTTTTAAGTTTTAGGGGGCATCATTTTAAAGTTAATGCCTTCAAACTTCATATATCGATTACAAACAACGGTAATTTTTAAACAAAAAATGTAACAAAAATAATGCTTAAATATTTATCGCAAAAAGGGAAAAAAACGAAAAACACAATTTATTTTTTAAAAACTGTAATTTTTAAGTAATTTTTTCATTTTTTGTACAGATTATGGATAATGTTGCTCTACACCCGGAAAAAAGTTTCGTAAGATTATTTTTATAAATAAAGAAGTTATAAGGAATTTAAATAAAATTTCGAGTATTTTTTGAAAAATCATAAAAATAAAAAAAGTTTTGACATTTTATTTTTTAAATGACTGATTCTAAAAGAGAAAAGCATAAATCTTTTTAGTGTAGAATATCATTTCATTAACTCGAAAGAAAATAGAAACAGAACGATTTAGAAACCCTTTTCATAAAAACGTATCGATTTTGACTCATTTTAGAAAAAATCGTAAAAAATAGAAAATATTCTTATTTTGTAAAATAAATTATTTCGTATCGTGACGAAGTAAATGGTCTTTCCGATTCTGTAATTATTTTTTTTTTGTCTAATATAAGAAATTAAATCGTGTTTTAAAAAGGTGGGGATAAAAAAAAACGTCCAAAAATTGGAACTTTGCTAAACTCGTCCCGAAAAGCCTCTCGGTGATAAGAAATGCCAACAAGGGGCGGAAAATTTGCGTTTTAAGGTTTTTAATTAATATCTTTTTTACTAACTGCAATATCTAAATAATCAATGAATGGTCAAAACGGATTCCTGATCTTTTGGCACCTTCGGCGTGTTTCTGCATTATGCGGTTCGCGAGAAGATAGATACACGTAGATAGTCAAATAGATAGATACGTTTGCTTTCCTACGAATTTTATAATAGTGTATATATAAATCTATTTCTGTTTTTTTTTTTTTTTTTTCTGAATTGGTATCCTTACACGCAGAGTTAAAAAAAAGTCTGAAATAACTTGTGCCCATGCAACTCTTGAATCGTGTTGTGTAAACCATGCCATTATGAGAAGAATGTTGCCTCATGTACAATACTGGGCTAATCCAGTGTTTCTCAAACTGTTGTGCTCGCCCCCTTAGGGGGGCGTGATAACCCTACAAGGGGGGGAGCGAATATATCGGAAAGTTGAAAACAAAAGCTATTTTTTTAAAAAAAAATTATTAATTTACTGAAAGGAAGCAAAACAAAATGCATTCTAACAAAAAAAATAAAGTACACATTTGCACTCATATAATACATTTATAAATGTATCAGAACTGCAGGATGTGCTTCATAATTAATTTAACAGTACTAAGTTAAGAACAAGTTTAAAAATTACCAATGACCCTATGGACATTTGTCATAAGTTATATACAAAATATAATATTTATCTTGATAATTTATACGGTTTATAGTTTAAGTTTTACGTCAAAGTATATTATTATTGAATTCAATACATTGTTATTGTATGAAGGGGGCCACGATGAAAATGGGTCGCGAGCACAGAAAGTTTACGAAACACTGGCCTAATTCCATTTTAAGCATTTAATTTTTTTAGTTAGCATTTCTCTATTGATTCGTCCACTGTTCTATATGACATTTCATACTCTTATTGATTTTCGAAACCGTATGTAGTTGAGAGAACTTTAAAGTATATAACTTATTATAATGACCACAAAATGAAACAATTTAATTACTCTTATTCTTCCATCCTATCCTTAATTTTATTCTATATAATCAAAATAGTCATTTGTGATCCTCTTTTAGCGTCATCTCTATATTTAAATATGTGTGCGCACACGCATATATAGATTTTTTTTAAATGCTCTATTTGAGACAAAAATATTTTTAATACAAAAGATAAAAGTAGATCATTGAATTTTTTGGAAAAAAAGCTGACATAGATGCTTCAGTATTTATATACACCACAGACCGAGGAGTGCTTTTTTAAACAGCGGAGTTAACCCTTTAGCGGGCAGTGGCTAATACGTTTAGACACATATTAAAAAATTTTTCTCCTCCAAGTGGTTGATGGATAGTTAGTCTATCCACACGAGTTAATTGAAGCTAAAACGCAAAAAAAATCAATACAGATGGCAGGACGATACATCTTTTTTGCATTTCATGTCCCCTGATGGGTGATTAAAAACAGTGTTTCTCGGTGTAAATCTACAAATCGTATTTTGATTACTATAAATAAAATTTTTGATCTTTGAAAAAAATTTCGACATGTCTTTATACTTTTCTCTCATCTGAATGAATTAAGCAAATTTGCAATTAAAAAAAAGGTTTTATTTAGGTTTCTGGAAAAATTTTTTATGTGGCCAGAGGTTCAATCCACTGCCCACATAGAACAGAAAAATGACCTAGAAATTCTCGCTTTGCTCCACACTTAGAATCATGTGGGAATGTTGGGGGTCGGAAATATAAACAAATTTTGTTTACAATATGTGGTACAAGATTCTCAGGTTTGAAAATCTTTCATTACAGCTTTTCTGCTCGGAAAAAGAGTTTGCATATTATAAAGTTCCACAGTAAATAGTTCATCATATTTGTGAAATAACTAATTTTAATTCTCAAAAATATTACTTTATTTCTAACATTTTATACCAAAACTAAATAAAATATAAAATGTGGTTATATATACCAGTTTCAATGAATGTTCTAAGTATTCTATATATATTAGTAAGTATTCTATGTTGTACAATTATTCTATTATTATTTAATTACACTTATACTTTGTATTTAATTGTTTTTGAAATAGTTATTACAGAAATGTCAATTTTAATAAAACGTTTATTGTAATATTAATTATTTCTGTCTAGAAAAGTAAGTTAAATGTCTGAAGTTTGTGCG
The DNA here is from genome assembly GCA_019973955.1 of Trichonephila inaurata madagascariensis. Taxonomy (NCBI): domain Eukaryota; kingdom Metazoa; phylum Arthropoda; class Arachnida; order Araneae; family Nephilidae; genus Trichonephila; species Trichonephila inaurata. Next base: position 186,471 of record BMAV01004890.1, read on the forward strand.
CAGAGGCTATAACGTCTAGCCACCATCCAGGAAAAAAACCCCTTGATCAGATGGTTTTTTTTTCTTTTTTTCTTCTTTTTTTTTTTTTTGTGTGAATAAAAAATGTTTATAGGGATGAGAACATTACATTTATCAAGTACTTTATCACGGAAAAGTGTATTTTAGCTTTGTGTCCGTTAAAGGGTTAAACACGTCTTGTAGCTAACTATCTTTCTCTCTACCTGTTCATTAAATTGAGCCTAATACCTTGGATTGTAATGAATATAAATTATAAAAATAATTTTTTTAAATGTAAGACAATGCTATAATTGTATTAATGCACAAAAAAGACAAATTTTGATGCAAACTTTTGCGCCCGAAACTTTTTATTCAATTTGAATTGAAAATGACTTTTAATTATTTTTATGACATGCCAATCGAAAGATATTAATCTAAAAGTAGATCAAAGAAATTTGTTGCATGATTTTTTTATTAGCAACGCGTTTTAAAGCCAAGCATAAGGTTAATGGCGAAATGACATTATAATATTGAAAACTGGTCAAATGAAAAGGGTGACAACAGGTCTGATACTCCATATTTAAGATGCTCAAGCCATGTCAATCTGAGGACTGATTTACGACAAATTTAGCTTCCGCAAGCTCTTCCACGTGGAGGATGTTCAGTCGTATCAGGGTTAGAACTCACAAACCACGAGTTCATGACTAAAACCAGCCTGCTACTTTGTCAATTAAATTGAAAAGTAGCAGTAATTGCATCCTATACATAGGTCGTATTTTGAAGCAACATGAGGGATGTTGGCAACGGATCTCGTAATACCTAACATTGGTCAAATGATGAGGGGGACAGTACAGCTAGCAAACCCCACTTCAAACTCTCACACCAGGCCAACGGGAGAAATTAGAGGCACGAAAGATTTAGATTACACCAGTCCGTCTACACAGCTCATTATGCGTGACTCTAGGGCTGAAACTCTTGACAAGATGACCATGAAGTAGTGGCCATCAACACTAGGCTACCACTGCTACAAAAAATAGGTGATTTATCTTCTTTGAATGTAAATTAATCACTTAACCCCCCCCCCCCCTTTTCCGAACTTCAAGGAATACTTCTGACATTATTTTATGCTTTTAAACATGTTGAAAAATTCTGTAGTACTAAGCTATTCCTTGTTTTAAATTCCCATTTTAATACATTTAACAGTCGAATGTTTTGAGATAGATATTTTTACTTTTTTTTAGAAAAGTTTTTTTTTTATTTCAGGCAAAGCTGTGGTAGGTGAAATAGGAGAAATTGCAGTGACAAAACCCATACCCAATCTTCCGATTGGATTGTGGAATGACAAAGATGATTCAATGTATCGTGAGAAATATTTCTCCAAAAATAATGGTAAGATGCCTTGTTTGATACCATACTAAATTTAGTAATAGGAATTGTCAGAAAATGAGACCCCCCCCCCCCCACATTATACACTGCTGTTCACACAAAATGCAAAGCAAGAGGGACCAGAGGTATCACAGCGTAATTTATTTGTCAAGTAACATGTTGGACAAAGATAAAATGATTAAAATTGCATCCTCTTCTGACTTGTGGAGGACGACAAAATCAGTAGTTAGTGCAGCCACCATTGTTGGCTGTAACCACTGTCACACGCCTAGGCATAGAATCAAAGAGGCTTTGGATGTATCCTTGTGGTACAGCAGTCTATGCGCCTTCCACATATTGGCACAGTTGGCCAGGTATTGCAGCGGGTGTTGTATCTCAGGCCGTCGTTGTGTAAGCATGGACTACACATTTTCGATTGGTGATAGAAAGGGAGAACAAGCAGGTCAAGGAAGCAATACAGTTTGATGGGTAACGAAGAACTCTTAAACATTGCGGTGGCGCATTATCCTGTTCGAATATGACTGATGCTAAGCTTTGAATGTATCGGAGGACCACGGGCTCCAACGCATCAGAAAAGTAGCGCTGGCTACTGCGTACGAGGGGTGCGCCAGTGAAATCGAATACCACTTCAAACCATAATACTGAGTACAGAACCAGTGTGGCGATGTATAATGCAACAGTTCAGCAGCCTCTGGCCACGATTTCTTCAAACTCTAATGCGACCATCGTTATGTTTCAAGCAGAAGTGCGATTCATCCGTAAACACAATGTTGTTCCATTCCATTGTCCATGACCGCCGTTCATCACACCATTGGCAGCGCAAACGCTTGTGGCTTCCAGTCAAGTGTAAAGGAAGCAATGGACGCCTTGCAGACATTCCACTCTGCTGGAAACGGCGTCCAATGGTACGAGTGGACACCAAATGTTGCGTAGGTTCGTGATGTGGTTGCATGATCCATCAAAGCTATACCCTTAATCCGCCTGTCCTCACGGGCAGTGGTGTAAGGAGAAAAATGCTTGTATTTTAATGATTTTCGTACAGAAACAATGTCTTTATAGATATAAATGTATTAAATGTAAGTTTATGAACTTTCACGTTTTTTTCTTTAAATTTTCTCTCTTTTATTCAATTTTTAATACGAAAGATAAACAGCTTGTTCAAAGCATAGAAGGAAATATTCTAAAGTTTAGTTCATAGTTAATTCATAGTTAAAGTTAATTCATAGTTTTTAGCCTGAGTAAGGTATCTTAATTTTTTTTTTACTTTGCACATTGCCTTGTTTACATACGTTTTACTTTTACTGAAAAATGATCGCAGCTGAACTAATTTGCAGTTTTTGACTATTATTTGGTTCCACTTAATAAATATTTTTTAGAGATTATGTACGAGAGCATCGACATTTTTTCTTTTAATACTTTTATGATAAATTGAAAACAGAAATTAATTTCACTTTTTTTTCCATAAGTAAAGTTCTCTTTAGAAGCCATCGACAGGATAGCTAAAACAGTTTAATTTGTTTCAAATGTGATGGAGAATATGGGAAATTTGTATTTATAAACGAAAATTGAATTGAAGTCTTTGTGTGTGTCCAAATGAAATTTATTTTCAGTCAAGAATTTTGCAGCATATTTGTGATATTTACATCCCTTCCACTCAGTTTTGTATGCACTTTCCTTTTATTTTAGTCTTACTCATGACAGCTTGCAGAAATAAACTATATTAAATTTTTAGTCTTTAAAAAAATTGTATTTGCCTGGCTAGATTCTCGGGCATTACGATCAAATTAAGCTTTGAAACAATGGCAGATTCTAAAAGAGTGATGATGTTCTACTTAAGGCTGTATCACACGCACATTTTCCATGCAACTTTTTCGTCCAATTTTTGGCCTAATCTGAGGGGGGAAGGGTTGCCGTAAACAAAACGACATGCTCTGACGTCAGCCGCACTCCATCTCCACATTGAAAACTTACTCGCCGATTTTTCTGCTTCGGAAAACGAACATCCAAAATTATTTCTTTTATTTCGCCTGCGCTTTTGTTGATGGGCGTAAACAGAAATTGAGCACCATCGCGTTTAAAATATTATACACCATTAAAGCATTATACGGCTTATCTGATGTGTTAGACTGAACCGCGCGAAGCCGCCATCTTGTTTATGACGTGGGGCGCCGAAGAACCTCTATATCGCATGTTGCCGAAATTTCAAGCATGAAATACATAGTGTGCACTACCGAGAGCCCAGAGAAGAGTAATCTGTATCAATTGTTTACTTCGAAGATACTTCGATATGAAGACCAAGTCGAAATTATGAATGAAATGTATCTATACTCAAAATCAGCATGAATACGTACGAAGATAGTTTTCGAAGACAATTAACTGAATGGGAGGCAAGCATAACTGTTTTAATGCCACTTTGAAATTCATCAAACAATTATTTGAAAGCTTATAAATCTCAGGAAGAATGAGTAACGGAAACCAAATTTTATAGAGCCTTCTTAATTAACCGTAACAAAAATTGAAATATCTTTGAGGGAGATAATCAAGTAATTTTTTTTTTTGAGAAAATCGCTCAATGGAGAAATATTGTCGTGAAACCAAACGTATTGTTCATCGCCATGTGCACCAAGTTATGCTATTCCGTCGGTCTATATAATGTTAAAATATGTTCGAAGTCAAAAAATTGCAAAATGATTTTCTTTTTTCAAAATAATGCTTGGTATCCTCGGTATGGAAATTAAAGCAAATTCTTCAATTCTGACATAAGAACTTTTCGACAAGGTATGCTTTAGAAATATCTACTAATTGGTTAATGTAAGTTCTATAACCATAAAGCAATGTCAACATTCTTTTTGACATGTATTCCTCCACAGCATTGATCAAATTTTCAAATTTTTACTTTTAGGATGTTAGCAATGTTTGAAATCATGCTCTTTTTAATTCAATCACTAGTTTGACCACACCTCTTTATTTATATAATGTCAATATTAAAAAAGAAAAAAAATCTTTATAAATAATAAAAAAAATGACAATATAAACACAAGGAAAGCACTGACCTTAGTTATGGGGCAGAAAAAGTTTAGAATGAGAGACATTTTTTAAAAATATTTTATTTATATGTCGCATAGAAAGCTCTAAAGTTTGCATGGCCTTAAATTGTACTTTCAGTCATATTTCAGATGATTGCATCAATTATTTTTTCTTACTGAAAATTTGTACATTTTAGTGAAAGTTAGGTATGTTTATTACAACAACACACAGAGAATGAGTTTATAACTTATACTAACAATATAATGTCCCTTAATTATACCAATAATTGTTTTTGAAATGTAGTTGAGGTCTTGTAAATATCATGCCCATTAAATTTTTTATATAAGGGAACTTTATTGTTTGGCTCTTCAATAATTTTAATCGTTCCCTGCACAATACATTTTCCCCCAATTGCAATGAAAATTTGCACAAATATTCTCTATAGATATATAAGAAAAAAACTTAGAAAATGTCCTTTTTATTTAAGGGTAGAGAAAATAGCAATCACAAGAGAAAATGAATATTTTTGTTTATTTAAAAGAAAAAACTGAATATTTCAACATAAATATTTTTAAATTTTTTTTAAAAAAGAAACATGAAAAACCTTATTAAGTTTTAATTTTATTTGTAAAGTGAGGATTACGATATAGTATTGACATTGCAAACTGAATCTGGTTGTTGTATGGGGAAATTTTAAGCAGTTTTGGTTATTGGTATAATAAAAATTAGAAATTTGAATATCTCAGGAACAATTAAGGTATCCGACTACGTTCGGAACCGTGATTTTAAAAAAGCGTATAAATGGATAATTTTCATAATATTTAGTGTCATTTAGATTAGAATAGATGTATAAAATTGTTTTAATGACATTTTGACAAAAAAAAATTTATTTAAATACAATATTTCGGCAAAAAATTAACTTAGAATAACCTTTTTTTTTTTTCAAAATGTTCTCCTTTTGTGAAAAATGCTTCTATTATAATCATATTTTGCCTGTATATAGCTCAGACTTCTGTACAGAGGCTCAACTATGAGTTTTGAAAAATTTACATTATTTTCAGTTTTACAACCAATTAAAATAATTATCGGCATTTTTTTCTTAAAATTTCTCCCCTCTGTTGTCGTAAAACATGGATAAACACACTTCTAAGTTATATATTTCAAAAATTCTAGTTCAACCTCTGTACAGAGGTCTGAGCTATATACAGGTAAAATATTATTATAATAGAAGCATTTTTCACAAAAGGAGAATATTTTGAAAATGGGTCATTCTATGTTCATTTTTTGTCAAAATATTGTACTTAAATCATTTTTTATTATAATACTATTCTTAAAACAATTTTATATACATTTTCTAAGCTAAGTGACACTAAATATCATAAATATTATCCATTTATACGCTTTTGCAAAATCATTGTTCGGAACGTAGTCGGATACCTTAAAGATATTTTCACTAAATTTTGTAAGCGCGTTATACATATTTCCTGCAACTTTGAAAAAAAATTGGTAATTAAAAAATTGGCATTGAAATTCTGCTGTACCAAACAAGATTAAAAATGTTCAGTGCAAATTGAAAACTGTTCCTAAAGAACATAAACTCGTTTTTGTATTAATAATGCAAACATTTGAATTGTATTCTATGAAAAAAAATATTCCAAATAAATTATCTTACTTATTATTATTATTCTAAAATTTTATTTCAGTTTTCTCTCTTGGAGATTGTGGAATGATTAATCCGGTGACGAAGAATTTTATTATTTGTTGTAGAAGGTATGCTGAACTCATTTAAAAAAGTTTATAAAGTTTCCCTTAATTCATTTCTCGGTCTCGCACAATATATTACTCATTTATAAATATAAAAATGTTCTTTTTTCAAGTGTTTTAAGTTGTATGTTTAAATTTATATAATAAACTAGACACGACAACTTTTGGCAACAGAGCATTTAATTTTGGACCGCACTCAAGCTGATAGGGGTGATATTAGTTGATTCCATTAAGTTGAAAAAATACTTTGAGAGAAGAGATATTCTTTTTAAATTACCACACGAAGACTAGTATGGAAATATGGAAAATGCGATGCCTATTCCAATATCGCCCTCATCACCTTGAGTGTGGTTCAAAATTAAATGCTCCGTTGCCAAAAGTTGTCATGCAGTTCATTATATAAATTTAAGCATCTAACTTATGACACTTGAAAAAAATACCATTTTTACTTTTATAAATGAGTAATATATATTTAGCTTTCCTATTACTTTTAATGTTTTATCCTTCCAATTTATTGATACAAAATTTAACCGAAAATCTGCTAAGAAAGTACTTTTCTCTTAACTTATCTATTTTGAAAAAATAAGTTCCCATAAAGTTTAAACACACATTTCAGATTGTTGTGGATTACAACTCTTTAATCAGCTTAACGATGAAAATTTAGTTTCATCAAGTTACGCAAAAATCATATACATCTCATAATATTAATTACATATTTTATACGTATTAGTAGAAAAAGAGTTCACTGTATACTATTACTTGGTATTATGTTATTTTCTCTTTTTCATTTGATTTCACTTACGTTAGTTTTAACACTAGAACCGCGGCAGTTTCGGTATAACTAAAATTGCAGGCTTGGTCAAATTGACCCCAATTAATAAAAACCTGTGTTATGCTAAAAGTACGCTGTAAATATTTGGCAATGACATTTATTCATTTTTAACATTAAATTGTTATAATAAGTGATAAGAAATAATGAAATATTACAATATGGAATATTGTCTACAGTTAGTAAAATATACAATCAACTTATTAGAAATATTTAGTTTCTTACCAGTCAAGATTTCCTACACAATTCATGCCCCTTTTGGGCAACTCCTTATATATTTTGCACTCTTTCCACAAATCAGCATTTTACAGTCAGAACAAATATCTACAGTTTCATTTCTACACTTGAAAGCAAGCTTGGCAATGAACCCTTTTTCACATCTGCGCAGATTTTTCAGTAGTATCCTCTTTTCTCTGCGTATCTGACTTGTACTTTATTTTGTGGATATACGCACTACGGAACTCTTCAATGAGTTGTTGAAGATATTTTCTCCTTGTGAATTTCTTTTGTCTAGTAAATTCTTTGTATAAAATCCATGAACTAATCCCTGTGTGTGCAAGATCTATTATATTCAAGAATACATGAACTGGCCACCTCCTTAGTTATGCCTTCACAGGATATTATCGAGCCATTTGGTCGGCAAAGTCGACACCAAATTTTGTTGAGTTGTAAAATAATATTGTTTCTGGAAGCTTTTTTGGGTGATTATTGTCGATATCAACTGTGGGATCAAGGGAGCTCAAGAGCCTCTCGCCATAGTATCGCGGAAAAAAAGTGGACCCCATGAAACAGACCACAGATTATAAAGCCCTAGACTTTTTACACCGCATATGCCTGGAGCATACAAAATTGATATAAAAGCATGTAAGTCGTCTAAAGTTTTTGACCATTCATTTTTTGCCGGTTGACGGCGAGCATCTTTCTCAGTACAATTGTTGATATGACGAAGCATAGGCTCATAAATAAGTAGCCTCCATGAACCAATTGCATAGCCATTTTCAATATTTCGCTTTTCATAACTGGTTGGGCCTCTCTTTTCTTTGAAAACATTATGTTCAGCAATTCTTCCATGCATACAACTTCCAGAGGTGATGCTTTCTCAATACATTCCATCATTTGTAACAAAAGTTCTAAAGTTCCTTTAATTTGGATTTGCACCTGATCACTTTCTACGTTTATTTACAAATTGTTTTTTCTTTCAAGAAGTGGGTTTCTGTTAGTACATTGTACAGGAGAATTAGATACGTTATTTCATCCAAGGAAATATATTTTTTCTTCATCTGAAGGCACATACTTATCATCATTGAAAGTAATTTCTTCATCATTATCGTTTTCGTATTCATTTTCCGATAATTGTCGAATATATTCGAGGGCATCACTAACTGTTAATTTACGCATATTTCTTCCAGCCATTTTCACCTAAGATCAATTTTATCTTCACGTGTAAGCAAGGTGGCAAAAATCGGACAGACTGGCACACTCAAACTATCTCCAAGGCAATGCGAACAACCAGTTGTGTAGTCATAAAAAACCAGATGTGTGCCTGTTAGACTACCGCATTGGTTATAGTCAGTAGCGCACACAAGAATTTTTCAAGGGGGGGGGGGCGGGGTCGAAAGTTCACTTTTCTTGTATCATGTTCCTTCTGATTTTGTCGATTTTCGGGAACAAAACACAGTAAAAAAACTAATTATTGAATAAATAATTAGCATTAATTAATACACTTAATCATTAATAGCAAATACTTAATTAAATTTTACGTACTATATACTTAGAATTATAATCAATCGGAAAAAAATATCATGGGCTTTGGGAGGGTCCGGACCCCCAGGACCCCTCCCTTGTGTGCGCCACTGGCTATAGTAGTATTGCACCACATTCCATTCAATAGGGCCAAAACAAAAAACATCGGAGAGAAAACATTCCTTGAATACGCTAACCAGAGGCATTTTTCTAATACGGAATGATAACGGGAGGGGGGAGGGGCTGCAACACACTGGCTGCTACTTCAACAAAATCCTCAGCTGCCCTTCTGTTTTCAGTAACAATCTACTGACCTTGAAATATTGTTCTGCTTACACCTAGGAAACGGAAAGAGGACTGAAAAGGCTTTTCCCACTCCAGGAAACGTTGAATTGCAAATTTAGTGATTATAGTGGGGTCAAAACGACCCATTCCGTGGTTTTAGGTATAAGTATTAAAAACAAAAAAACAAAAAATGATAAGTATTTAACGTATCATATTTTCACAGATTATTATTGGTATAAATTAGGAAAAGTCAAGAATTTTTTTTCTATTCCGTTGGTAACTTTTTGCGAAAATAGGAAACAAAATTGCTTTTGGGTCAAAATGACCCCATCCGTGGTTCTAGTGTTAACATTTTTCTCTTTCTTTGACAAGTATAAATAACACTTGTGTAATGAGATTTTCAACCACTTATTTTATATTCTTTTTTTTTTTCAATAATTATCCATTTTCTTAGAGCATTTGTAATGCAAAATTTGATGTTATTGTGCTATTCTAAGTATATCCCAAAATGTATTTAAAGGAGTACTAAGAAATCATTCAATTTATTTTGACAGCGATGAAGCACTGAACCCGAAAGGATGCCGTTTTGGACCATCAGAGATTTATAACGTCGGTAAGAATATTTCAGTAAACATCTAGACTATAATGAAAGGAAATGTTTTATATTTTATTTTAAATTATATCATGGAATTTCCAATATACTCTTTAAAAATAATGAAACGTTTTTCAATCGTTTGAGCATTTATTTATAAAAGAATCAATCAAAAGTAATTATTCTTACATATATTTAAAACATATAATTCATTCTTTTAATTTAAAAAAAACTGATTTAGATTATTTATCTCCATTGAAAAGTTTACTAAAAACTGGATCGGTATTTAAATCTGTATTTTACCACATACCAAATTTTGATTGATCAGAAATACATCTATAACTGTCCTAATCAACAATTATAAATAAATTTTTAAAAATATAGTATTTTTATTCATTTATTAAAAATTGTTATAAATTATATCTTAATCATTGCCTCTTAAGTGTTTATAAATAAAGCTTTTAAAGCAATGATCAACACTAATCGACTTAATCTTGATTATACTTAATGATGACTTAAAACTTCTTGATGAACTTCTAAATATAGTTTTTTACCTCATAAAAAAGAAATTTATCTCAGCTGATAGCAATTCCCTTGATATTTTATGGACTATTTCATAGTTTGAAAATCCTACCTAGGGAATCGAAGAAATGCAACAGAAGAAATTGAATACGTGAAAAGTCTATTTAAAAAAAGAAGAAACAAACAAACAAAAAGAGAGAAAAAATCAATGATAGAAAATTCTTCTTTTTTCCGTTCCATATCTTGGAATACTAGTTATATAGACCAAAAGGTATAAATGCTCACAGGAAACAGGATAAAAAAATTTGTTTCAGATGGATCCTCATTTACTAGAAGAAAATAGTAAACACATATTTTCTAGAGCAATATAATATTTCAATCAAGATATTAGCCCCTTCCCGGCTCTTCCCGAGTGCAGCTCGGGCACTGTAAAAATTTACACTGTACAATCGGTTCTTCCTAATTATTTTACTTCTATTTATGGTTCCGCTTTTTGAAAAGTACCACTTGTGGTAATTTTCTGCAAACAGAGAAATATCCTTCTGCTAAGCCCGCCCCTTCACGCTTGTCTGAAAGACATTTTGCTGACCACTTTCTCCCACAGAGAAGAAAGTTAATCCAACACCACAAATGTATTATTAGTTGCTCAAAGAGAGACAGTAAAGGGATTCAATAATTTCAGATAAAAAATGAACCTTGAATGTGTTACGAAAAGTTTGAGTCTACGCAAAGTCCATAGTTTTCCTTTGCTGAAATAAAGCAAGACATTATTACGAAGAGCTTTGATACATCAATAGTGCGAAATGTTATCTTTAAATTTATGACCTTTTGTTCTTTTTTATTTGGATATATTGATCCAGTTTTTTGTTCTAACAGTGAGCTCACTCCCATTTCTCTACGTTAATGCAAATGCTTAGGAACTAAAGAAAAATGCACTTCATAAATTTTCCATGTAAGTTTATTTTCTAAGTAACACGGGAGGCAAAAGATTGGTGCATTAGATTAGAACATTGATAGGTGGAGACATCAAACAAACAGAGCTCAAGTTGAGTAGGATTTGAAATCCAATATTACATTCGCTAATGCTGTTAGTGACTATGAATCTTAGATTTCGATCCAAATATAATAGTTGTTGCAACGTAAAATTTATTTATCTGAGATATATTTTTCTATCAAGATAAGAGGTGCAAATATGTTTAAAGAAATAAAAGAATTACTTCATTGTTAGTCGAAATTTTTTTGAAAATCGCTGGAATGAATTAAGCCATATTTTCTTTGAAAGATATGAAATAGAATCTGCAGGTACTCAACAATTAAAATTCATGGCATTGTTAGGCTTTTATTATGGACTAAGAAATGGATTAATTTTTGAGTGAAACAGTTTAATATAAAGCTTCCTTCAGAAACATCAAATAATTATATAATAAAATTTTAGAAATAGAACCTAACTAACTCAGTGGCGCGACAGTCCATGATGATCAAGGCCTACAGTGCCCACAACTTAGTACAATCAACTTTGGGCCCTGAGGTGCATGAACAGATGTTACGATCAGGTTGCCAGTCTGACGCAAAACCCCAGTGTAAAGCTCCCAAGCAAGCTTGGTACTCATTTATCGACCCACTGAAGGGATGAAAGGTTGAATCAACCTTGCCCATCCTGGGGTTTGAACCTCGGACCTGTGGCGTGGAAGCGCGATGCACTAACCACTCAGCCACTGTGTTTTAGAAAATATCCTACTACTACACTATTTAAATACTACTTTTGCAGCTCTATTCAAAAACGAGTAATCGTTGATATGTCTTTAGGCAACCTTAAGAGAAAATATTAAGATATATAAATGCACCCGAAATGGATAAAATAACTAAAAAAGAAATTAAAGTAATTGGGAGATTAAATACAACATATTTAGTATACTGATGAACTGATAGGTGTGATTAGATGTGATTATTATAAATAAAACAACACAATCGGTGGGTAAAAAGAAATACATGGTGTGGGTGCAAATATTTGATCTTCCTGGAAGTAAATCATGACACAAGACTGGTAAAGGATGGAAAATATTAGAATAAGCAAGCTGAATAATCATTGTGCCAAAATTTAAAAAGGAAATAGTACATTGATAATTGAGAAACTTTTCCGTGTATCCGGCATACATCAGTTATAAGATTCTAAAAGAAGAAAGATTTTCAGAAAGTTCATTACAAAACAAATAACACATAACATCAAAGAAATCAAAATTTCACGTAGAATTTCCAACAAATGGCGCTGCATGGCAAGAGTTCCACCTTGTAGTACTGCGACACCAGAGGACAGGTATGCCCGCCAAACAGTAAGGGAATATTGTCTTACAACAGCTGATTAAGTGGCAAATGAACTAAGTAAGCTAAAATAGAGTTCACATACAGCAGAATATTTGTAGAAAGCAAGAGAGATTATATGCACGAAATCCTGTTGTAAATACCATGCTTATAACAGTGTATAGCTTGATTACGGTGATGACGACAAAATTGAAATTATACTGCATGAGTGCCTTTTCATGTCTAAGTGCACTAAGACCTTAAGCAGATTGTCTACGCAACTGATATAGCTTGAGTGTGACAGAACGTATCGACAACAAATAATCCGTAAAAGGCTACGTTATGTCATATATTATAGAATGATATGACCTAGCAAAAAGGAAAATCTTACTGCACCTATATATTATTTCTGATAGGGCTATAAAAGCTAATACTAACAAATGGCTTCCTTTTGCCTCATATTCGTCTTTTCAGTGATGCATTCACTTTTATGTGCATCAATGTAATGTGTGTTATCGCACTGGATTTTTTAACCAATGTGGAACCAATTTGTTCCCTTGATTTAAATCAGATTGAAAAGGTTTTAAATATTTAGTTCTGCGCTGACTGCTTAACTCCAAGTCCCAATAAAGATACTTTCATCCATGCATTGTGAAAGGAATTCAAAAATTTCTCTCAAGAACGAATGTTGTTGATAGAAATTGAATGATGCTCATGGATGATGTTGCTAATAACATGACCTGAAATTTTGATAGTTTCGTATAACTTCTTTACATTTGTACAGCTATGTGTTTGGGTCAGCCGATTCATATTCAGCAAGCAATGAATCTCTATACTCTGAAATTAAATTTTGGATAATAAAGTGAGATACTCTGGATATACACCACTTCTATAAATATGGAATTGAATATTTCATGGTAATTACATTACACGGATATTTGCTTCCCGTTTCATTACGTTATATATTTACCATTGCATATATATTTAATAAAAGTAGCAATACAATCTTTATTATAGATTATATTTGGCATCATTTTTTTCTAAATCTAATATGAACTATTTTTTGTGTATATAAGCGGTCCGTAGCTATGTATATTTCTCGTTTTTAAGCTTAAAAATTTTTTTAAAAAAACGTATTTTGAACTAAAATTGCATGTGTATTATACGTAAAAACCCTACGAAAAAGGTTTAAAAATATATTATCCAAAATGTATATTCTCTGTAATTATGTAAAATATAATTTTGAATTTATTTTTTTTTCTCTACTCAGTGGAAACCCTTCCAGAAATACTAGACTGTCTATGCGTTCCTCAGTATGGTATGGATATGGACGAAAGAGCGGTTCTCTTTCTGAAAATAAGAGATGGTTACAGTTTCAACGAAGAATTAGCTTTTAGAATAAGAAAAGTTATTGAAAGGAATTGTTCATTTAAGCATGTTCCTGAAATAATACTCGAAGTTAAAGATATACCGGTTTGTATTATTCTGTGTGTGCCCATAGTCCGTTTTTCACAAATTAAAAATACATCACCTGAGTTATTTTTTTATAGGTGAAAAGTCTTTATTTTATATATTTTCATTCATCTTGCTTTCGAAATGAAATGAAATCTCATCTGAGTAGTTTTGGAACGGGAAAGGAGAATAATGTAACAGTTAACAGTCACACATACGAAGAGGAGTTCAATAGGGTAGATGTCTTCTTACTTTGAATTGCAGTAAGACCCCGCTTAACACTGTTTCGTTTAACCCTTTAAGCGGTCAATTATTTCACCATAAATGCTTCCAAAAGAGGCATATTTTTTTATTGCATATAATCCTCCTTCCGCTACTTAGAAAAACCCGGATGAAAAGCATTTCATTTACATGGACAAGCCACGTCATCTGTTGAAAAATAATAATACTAAATAGTCTCTTTCAATAATGAAAAATGCGGACAAACCAGAAAAGGAAAGGAGAAAATATCGATGCCCGTACGCGGTACGGGCAAACCAGATGAGGCCGATTTCGGGTAGCATGTACACTGTACGGGCAAACTGATCGGTTTTCCGCTCTTTTATTTGAATTGTAGTATTCCCCGAAATTACACACAGCGGTAGGCTTCCCGATATCCGAAGCAATTTATTTGTGTTTCTTCTTTCCAGCGGTCTTATACGAACGTATTTTTATCCTTTCAAACATTTGTTAGTTATTGTAAGTATAAATTTACATAATATAACGATTGATATATAAAGACAAGTATTATGGTTTTTAGTTTTTATCATGGGTGATAGTAAAAACACGAAAATAAAGCAGCAAGAAAAAGCAGGAGAAAATTTTGACAAGAGTTCAAAGGCAAGACGGGGTGTTATGGATGCATTTCCACTTACCAACAACTTCTCACAGAGCGCAAAAGGAAAACGCAAATTACATTAGATGCGTTCTTGATAAAAAGGCAGAAAATTGGAAATACAGAAGATACTGTATGATCTGAAATGTAAAAGCACTGACTTAGAATTTTATTTATTTTTATATGTTTATTCATTTATTATGTTTCTGTGTTTGTAAGAAATACATTTTTGTTTTATTGTTATAAAACACATAATTAATAAATTTAATGGTAAAGTTCCTGGACAACTTTCTACCCATCTTCCCCTAACCCCATTATTTACATGATGAGATAACCTCGTTTAACGATGTTTCATATAGCGCTCTACTTTGATGGAACGTATACCCCGCGTTAAGCGGGGTCTTACTGTATTTTTGTTTCACTGTACTGTATCTTTGAAACACTCCTATTACATTGCTGGCCATCGTAAATGCAACACCAAGAAAGACAAGAGATAGCACAACAAAATTTAATTTATTTTGTAGATAACATGTTTTGGCCAAGTATCAAATGATTAAATTTATAGACTTCTGTGAAGTGAGGTTCCTGCCAGAATCAGTAACCAGAGTAGCCACCATTGTTGGAGATCGCCGCTGCCCCACGCCTCGGCATTAATTCAAATAGACTTTGGATGTGTTCTTGGGGTACAGCAGACCAAGCAGCTTCCGCACGTTGCCGCAGTTGATCTGGTGTGGCAGCTGGGGGTGTAACCTGGGTCAATCGTTGAGCAACAATGGACCACATGTTTTCTATCAGCGAAAGATCCGGATAGCAAGCCAGCCAGGAAGGAAATTCAATCTGGTGACTGACGAAGAACCTTTGGATAATACGTGCTACGTGTGGTCGTGCATTATCCTGTTGAAATATGGCTGTGGCTAAGCCCTGAAGGTAAGGAAGGACAACTAGTTCCATCACCTCGGAGATGTAGCGCTGGCTGTTTAAAGTACCCGCAATGCATACTAGAGGAATGCGAGAGTGAAATGCAATACCGTCCCATACCATAATACCCGATGCAAGACCAGTCTGGCGGTGCATAACGCATCTGTTCAGCATCCTCTCTCCACTGTGTCTCCAGACTCGAATCCGACCATCGTGGTGTTGAAGACAGATGCGTGATTCGTCAGTAAAGACAACTTCATTCCATTCTGCCAGCACACATCCTTCTTTCATCGCACCATTGGCGGCGGAGACGTCTGTGGTTCTGCTTCTAGTGTAGACCAACCAATGGACGTCTTGTGGACAGACCACTCTGCTGTAAACGGCATCGAATGGTACGCTCAGACACTGAATAATGCGTTACAGACTCAATGTGCTGTGCTATGGTTCATGATGTGACTGAGCCATCCGTCACTGCCATGAGCAGAATTTGCCTGTCCTCACGTAAAGTGGTGCACTGAGGTGGATACGATTGACAACGTCGGTTCGTCGTATCCTCCTGCTTCCAACGGTCACATATCCGCATTACAGTTGTTTGGTTTCGTCCAACACGACTACTGATTTCCTGAAAGATAATCCACATTCTCGGTAGGCCACTACCCTTCCTTTGTCGAACTCGTATACTTGATCAAAAGCTGATCGCTGTTTTCTACGAGACATAATTGATCGTTTTTTGAAAAAACCACAATTGCCTAACTTGAAATCGTCGAAATCTCCAAGCCTTAAATAGCGCTTTGAGGTGGCGCCACAGGAGCGCGTTATGTGTGTCTGCGCTGAAATTCTAATAATCTGTTGTAAATTTCATGTTATTTTCATTGTTATATCCTTCAGGGTGTTGCATTTACGGTGGCCAGCAGTGTACTTTTACTGAAAAAAGCTTATTATGATTCTGTATGCTCTGTTTACATTCTCCTATGAAGAATTGGGTGGGGGACATAATAGAGAGTACCATTCAGTTGTAAGAGGATTCTGCTTGCCTAGATTGATGGTTTCGGCCATTCCGTACTTCATAAGAAAACGGTATGCATTAAGGTTTCATTACTCATTACATTTCAACATTAAAGATTGAAAGTCCTTTTCAAAGATTCATACTTTTTTAATTTCTAATAACTTTCCTGATGGTAGGTCACAAAAGGGCGAGTAGTTACACCTCAAGTTACGATTTTTGAAAAAAACGTAGGTGGACAGCCTAAATAAGTAACCTAATGGTTACTTGTAGATTCTAATATGATTCGTTTTCAGAGTTTTGTTAAATTATACAGACGCAACATCAAACAAATTTTTTCGTACAAGTTCTCCATAAAAAATATTACGAAGAGTGGAATATCAAAATTTATAAGAGCTCTCTGTTTTATTAAATAGGTAATACGATTATTAGAGGATGATACTTTTTACAAGGTATCTTTACCGTGATGACAAGCCTTTTTTACCCTAAAGCAGTGTTACTCAAACTGTGGGCCCCTCCCCGTAGAGGGGCATTCTAACCCTACGTATAGCGCGCGAGCATATCAAAAAGACGAAAATGAGGGGATTATTTAAAAATAATTATTAATTTACTGAAAGGAGGAGATAAAACGAAATGCATTCTGAACTATGAAAAGTAACATAATACCTATCCTATAACTTAAAATATTTATTACTTTAAAGTAACCTATAGAAAATTTAAGACTTATATTGATAATTTGTACAGTTGGCAATTAAGGTCGTTTTGTAGCTTTATCTTCTAAGTACATTATTACAGCATTCAATACGTTGTCATTGTATGCGGAGGGGGGAGGGACAAAATTCTGGCTTAAAATGGGGTCGCCAATATTGAAAGTTTGAGAAGTACTGCCCCAGAGAGAGAGAGAACTACTTCTTGCATAAATTCAGAAGTATGTGAAAGAACAAAATCTTGATATGATGATTGTATTAGCTATAAAGGCAATTTTTAAATTAAATCAGAATTTAGCATAATAAAACAATTTAAAACTTTATTCAACTACATCTTGTTTTCTTTCATAAATGTGCAATGATTGTAATTTGCTTATAAATTATCATCTGCGGGAATTAAATATTTAATGTTAACGTATGTGGTCAATAACATTTTTAATACCTATGTCTGCATCTTATTTGAAAATTTCAATGTTATCCTCATGGTTTGTATTAATATTCCTTCTTTTTTTTGCAGTATAGTATAACCGGCAAAAAGACAGAAATTATTGTGAAGAAAATTATTAATAATTTTCCTCACAGCATTGTGACGGTTAGAAACCCAGAGTCTCTTCAATATTATTACAACATACCTGAATTGAAAGGATTTTAAAAAAGAATTGGTTTTGAAATATGTCTGTGTTTTGTACTTATGCTACATTTATTCCTCAAAATAATTAAAAGTTTCCTCAGAGTGTAATTACGTAATGTTTAATTTTCTGTGAGTGCTAAAAAGCTTGGAATGATTACACAAACACCTTTATAAGTTTAAGAAGCATATGTAGTAAATGAATGGAATTATTGAACTAAATAGTGCACACATATTCATTTAATTCAATAATTTTATAATTCTAACAAAAATTGCACGAATAAAATATTTTAATTCATACGCACATTATACAATGAAACAAACTAAAAATCCAGCATCAGTATGAAACAAAAATAAAACCAGAAAATTCTGCAAAGGTCGTTCTTTCCTGTTGCGAAAAAGTCCAGTTTATCATCACAAAAGAAATGTGTCGTAGCCAGAATTTTGATTACTAGCAACTGAAATCGTTCGATGAAACTGACATTTTCAACAGCAATTAAGGGTATCGGAAATAAAGTTTGGTTTCTCCACCGTATCACACAACAGACATTTCTTTGTATTTGTATTCGGTGTATACAGTATACTGATTGTAGAGTAGATAGTTTGAAAAATAGATATACCTGTGCGGAAGTTGACAGTGCAGCATGTCAACATCTAAAAGAAACTCATTCCGTTCTGTTCACAATATTCTGTCTCTAGGACTAATGCAAAGTCAAACACACACATACAGCATAAGAAATTAAAAATAATTCATGGAACAATGCTCGAATATCATTTTTACGGTACCAAACTCAGCAGGATTGAGCCTCTATTTATTTAGATCCCTCATAGAAGTGTTAAAAAAGAATTATATACATATAGAGAGAGAATGGAAATGCAGAATAATTTATCTGACATTCGCTTCGTATACGGCTGTAAAAGAACAAAAGAAAAACTCCCAATGTGTTAAGAAAATGTGCACATTTTAAGTAGGATCTATATAAATATAACATTAATGAAATTATAAGTAAAATTTCAATAAAAAAATGAAAATAGTCTTGCTTACATTTCATTCGTTTTTCTACAATTGTGTTTTAATAATTCCTGGGAAATACATAATTTTTTCAACAGAATTTTGAAAAAATTTTCAATCTATTCAAAAAGAACTCGGTTCTCTTGATTGAGAGGACACTTTCTTATTTTAAAGCCTGTTCAATCACTTAACATATCAGGGCACTAAATCACGATGTATAAAAATACATTGATCCTCCATGCAGAGGGGGCCGATGCCTGCTGAATATTTCGAGGCTTAAACTTTCTCCCGTTGCTGTGATATGGAATTTAGGAGCTCAGTGTCGTTCTCATCACTTGACTATGATTCAAACTTTCAAAGTGCGTTGCCAAAAGCCTTTGAGTAACTGAACAGCGTGCGACGTTAATATTCACTCATTTACTCACTCAATCATTAAAATACACTGGTGTGCAAAACTTAAGCAACAGGTGGGTTTATTGCCATAACTTCACGAAAAATCATCTGAGAGACATGAAATTCTGAAATGGGGGAGATTTTTATGTACGAAAGGATGACGAAACATTGGCCTAAAAAGGAATACAACCATACGGTTGGAATAAAAACAAAACAAGCTTTATTGAACGCTTAGTAGGGATTTGTTGTCTACCCAACAGGAAGAACAACAAGCAGATGTTTTTTAATATGGTAAATGCCCTCCCCAAAATGGTTGTTTGCACCGCTGCATACTCAGAACCAGCTGGTGAACATTTCTTAGGTGGAGTCCCCATTCCTCAATAAACATCATTTGGTTGTTGGTTGCTCCGGTGATGTGGGTGTGGCAATAGCTCCCCAAAGCATCCCCAAGGTCGAGGGGATTTAAATCGGGGGAGCACGCTGGCCAATCCATTCGAGTAATATCTTCACTTTCCACAGCTCCTCAACACAAGAGTGCGATGGGCGGGCATTGTCATTCTAAAGACGAAGTCTGGGCCAATGGCACCTCGGAAAAGATGCAGATGAGGAAAAAGTACCTCCTCACAATAGCGATCCCCGGTTAAAACCCTGGTGAAAATGGGAAGCTAAACCGCCGTTCAGCATAATGCCCCCAGACAAAACCCAGGACCATCGGCGATGTCTTTTTTTGATGTTACTGGGATAAAACCGGGGCCCGATTTTCTCCAAATCAAAACGTTTAGAATCGCTTCGGTACTGAATCGACCCCATCCGTAAAGAGGGCATGACCCATTTATCAGTTGTCCTTTTTTTCTCTCTCCACGCAAAAGGTGGCTTTTCCCAAATTTTAACGGGGGGGCAGCGTTCGGGGCGGCGGGCGAAAATCCCCTTTTGGGAAAGGGGTCTGGCCACCACTTGTCAACCCGTTTGTACAGAGTTTCTGAGCAATGGCGCGCTGGTTTGGGCCTCTTTTTCGCCCTCAGGATGATATATCGGTCATCCCCCGCAGTTGTCGTCCCGGGGGGCTACCACCAACCTTTCTAACAGCTGTACCGTGGCGAATGCTTTTCCCCGCGAAACAACTTTTTTTGATTCCGAACTCGCACTACACTGGGTTAGTACGCCTCTCCTCCAGCCCGGGTCATTCTTACGTGTGAAGTTTCAGGTGATTTCTTCTAGCCATATTTCACGAACTGACTCACGGCCCTTTCAGCGAATATGTTAATTGCGTCTCCGTCCTTCATTTTATTCTACTGTTGAGCAGCGTGCGCCGACATACGCGTTTTGCGTACGCTCACATCGCTTCTGACGTTTTGTTCCTGATATTTGCATACGCATGACGTTTTCTACTGACTTACGTGTTCACTGTACTGATCCCCGGGACCTCCTTTTCTGCAATTTCATGGCTATCTGCTAAATTTCTACATTGTTGCTTAAGTTTTGCACACCAGTGTATCTCAGGCACCTGAAGACTCATCCCCCCGCATAGCGGAGGAGGAGCCGACGGCAGAAATCATTCGACCTGGGCGGCTGTAGGAAGAGGCCGGCAAGCCGTGACGGGTTTTTTTCCCCGAGTTTCAATTGACGTCTTGGGGATATGGATGAAAGGTTATCCTCCTTCCCCTATGTGATAACTAATGGCGCCTTCAAAGTGATAGATTGTCGTTGGGGTATATATTTGGTGCACTTAGTCATGTCGGATCTCCTATCCTGGAATTTAAAGATGACTGTGAAGAGTTATACCATTGCCCATTTTAAAAGGATTATTAAAATTTAAGAATAAAAATTTAAAATTAAAAAGAAAACATTAATAAAATAACAGAAAACAGCTCTTGTAAGAGCTAATAAAACTGAACTTTGAAAAATCTGAAAGTGGGTGGAGCTAAGCCTGACCAATCTGGGTGCAGCAAGGAACCGTCGATCAAAAAGAGCGGGAAAAATATTAGGAGGTGGAAATCGGAGCGTGAAAGAGAGGGGACGTTCCTATTGGCCGAACCAAGAGTTCGGCTAACTGAGGATGGGCCGCAAGACAGCAGTGTAGAGAAGTACCTTATTTGAGATAGTCATTTCAGAAAAAAAAAATTCCGGTTTATTAATGGTTAAATTAATCTAAGCGCGTACCGGAATTTATTACGTGCGTGTAAGATATGTTGTTTCCAAGTTAGTTTACTGTCCAACATGAGGGCAAGATATTTAGTACTCTGAGACCATTTGAGTGGTGTGGGTGGAGTGCATGGTTTTCACACAACTCCTGGTAAATAGAACCTCAACAGTTTTATTGACATTTATTTTGATTTTCCAATCATTAAAAAAAATTTCAGGAGAGAGAGGTGTCTGTTTAACCCGAGAGTGATAGTGTTATGATTTTTAAAGCAAGCTGTGTACATGTGTCATCTGCGTAAAGATTTAGCATTGTGTGTGAGCATGTCATTTATGTAAAGATTGAATAAAATCGGTCCTAGCAAGGAACCTTGCGGGCAGCCGATGTTTATAAAATGAGTGTCTGAGAGAGTGTTGTTGACTCTGACCTGATAAAATCTATTGACAAGATAGGAGCTTATAATATGAATAAGAGAAGGAGGGAAATTATAGTTAATCAGTTTGTAAATGAGCCCTCTGATCCAGACACGATCAAATGCCTTTTGGATGTCCAGAAAGACAGCTCCAGTGGATCTGCCTCTCTGGAATCCCTGGGGTGACCGTCGAAACGGCGTTTTTAAGTATCTTTGTGTGCAGGACGCCCGACCAATCGGGAGACAGCTACTCGAGGGGGGGTGGTAGTCAAGTTCTGATTTTTGAGCTCTTAAAAAGCTGTTTTCTTTTTTAATGTTAAATTTTATTTAACTTTCATTAATGTTTTTCTAAATTTTTAATTCTTTCCTAAATCTAAATTCCTCTTTAAAATGGGTTTAACTTCTTACAGTCATCTTCATTCCAGGATAGGAGATTAGAGTCCGACAGGACTATGTGCTCCAATACGTACCC
This sequence comes from Trichonephila inaurata madagascariensis, assembly GCA_019973955.1. Lineage (NCBI taxonomy): Eukaryota > Metazoa > Arthropoda > Arachnida > Araneae > Nephilidae > Trichonephila > Trichonephila inaurata. The sequence continues at coordinate 208,925 of BMAV01004890.1, forward strand.
CAACGATGAGAGTTAGTCTGTGAGAGAAGATTTTGGGGGGGAAAATCACAGGGTGGGAGAGATGGCCTCCCTAGTGGCTGATCTGCTCGCCTCCTATTGGAGGGTCGAGTTTCTCAGAAAGGAAGTAGTGCTAGATTTGGAATGAAGAGATAAGTTTTGAAATTTAGATTACTATATTTCTGGGTCTATTGAAATTGGAGTCGGGGTTGTAGATTTCGATTTTTCGTAAAGTTCTGTTGTCAATTTTATCTAAGTTATTAAAGAATTTAATTGCTATTTTCTTTATGGTTTCCCGAATAGTTTTGAGATTCAACGCGAATCGAAGATCCGCGTTTCTCACAAACCACGGGGAGTTTTTTAGTTGTCTGATTATTAAGTTCTGGGAAGATTCCAGAATATCCATATTCTTTCGAGTAGCATGTCCCCAGACCGGAGAGGCGTACATGATTGTTTATCTATACCTCCATACTCAGACCAGTAATCTGTTTTTAATAGTTAGCGGAGAATTCCGGGCGAAGTAAGGGGCGTAAATACAAGCTAAAGCTCGGAATTTATTCTTAATATTAACAATATGGGAGTTAAGGTATCCGACTACGCGTTCGGAACCCTGATTTTAAAAAAGCGCATAAATGGATAATTTTCATGATATTTAGTGTCACTTTGATTAGAAAACATGTATAAAATTGTTTTAAGGACATTATGGCAAAAAAAAAAATTATTTAAATATAATATTTTGGCAAAAAATTCACTTAGAATAACTTTTTTCCAAATGTTCTTTCTCATTTTGTAAAAAATGCTTCTATTGTATTAATATTTTGCCTGTATATAGCTCAGACCTCTGTTCTGAGGTTCAACTATGATTTTTGAAAAATTTAAATTATTTTCAGAGTTACAACCATTTGAAATAATTATCGGCGTATTTTCTTAAAATTTCTCCCTTCTGTTTTCGTATATCATGGATAAACCGACTTCCAAGTTATGCGTTTCAAAAATTCTAGCTCAGCCTCTGTACAGAGGTCTAAGCTATATACAGGTAAAATATTATTATAATAGAAGTATTTTTCACAAAAGGAGAATATTTTGAAAATGGGTCATTGTATGTTCATTTTTTGTCAAAATATTGCACTTAAATAATTTTTTTTGGTAATACTATTCTTAAAACAATTTTATATACATTTTCTAATCTAAGTGACACTAAATATCATAAATATTATCCATTTATAAGCTTTTGCAAAATCATGGTTCCGAATGTAGTCGGATACCTTAAAGAAACTGAAAGTAATATTGGCTGTTAACCGACAGTCTTTAATTAGTTCCGCAACATTTGTGACTCTCACTGGTGGTGAGCACTTCACTATTTCGGGATAAGTATATGCCTTCCGGGAAAAGGCTCAGTGTTCCTTTAAGGACTCTAGGGAGATACTTATACAAATAAGACATATCGTGTTCTCTCAGGTATTAATGAAAGTTGGATCTGACATAAGATGATAATAATCTGCGAGATATGCCTTCTTTTCTATCTTTGTCACAAGTATATAACTTAAATAAGATATTACGAGCGAGGAAAAAAAAAACACTATGTAAGATTAAAAAAACTAAAATAAAAGAAAGCTTCTTCTGTATGAATTATGTTTTAATTAAGTTAAGATATGGGATTATACAAATTAAATAAAGGGTGTCTAAAACTAATTGTACATTTAACTGAATATAATTTTGTCATATAATAGAATTCATTTATTTATGTATATGATATTTTATATTGTTAGAAAAAATTTGAGCTAGTTATGAGAGCAAATACCGACTTTTTTTATTTCATTTTTCATAATAGTCAACAGTATTTTCTTAAATTTCTGAATCCTGTTAAATTCTTGAGGAATAATGCTTATGAGTTGGGCTAAGATTGTCCTAATACATTGAATAAAATTAAATACCAAGTATGAGTGAACAATAATACCACACTTCAAAATTATGTAAACTTCGTTCGATTTGTAAGCGTTTCCGAATTTTTTTTTAAAGTTAATTTGTAATATATTTTTAAAAAAGAATTTGCACTTTATAAAGTTTGAAAATACATTTTATATTCTGAGGCTAAAATATATTTTCATGGTATTCGAATAAGAGGTCATTTTTCATTGCTTCCATTTTCTTCCTCTCTTTGAGTGAAGAGATTTTGGCCTTAATTTAAATAATTTCAGGATTCGGGAAATCAGACACTCTCTGAAAAGATGAAGTAAGAATTAGATATTTAATCTTTTCTTTAACTAATTAGTTTTTAAACTATCTCGTCTTCAGTGTGTAATAAGGTAAGCTTCAACTTAGTACAATAACAGCTGAACAAAAGTAGGAAACATATGTAAATTGGGTGAAAATGTATAACATAGCGAACAAAATTTCCTACAATTAGAGTATTTTTAGATAGTTTCACAACAAAATTTTTCTCACAAAAATTACTAAAAAAAAATCAAAAAAACCCCATATTTCTGGGGATTCTGATTTTGATATTACTACATACACATTTCATTTTTCCTTTAGAGGTTGACTAAGGCACATCTTCGTTTCGCTTTCTAAAGTTTGTATAACTATTTTTGTTGTTTATTTTCACTTTTTCTTGCTAATATGGCATCGTCGTTGAATTTCAACTGGATGAAAGTATTTCCCGGACACTGATGAATACGACAATGACTCTGATACGGATTTATCTATTTGTGATGGAGAAGATGAAGAAATGGAACAAAAATGACAATACACATATATAACGCATGTGGAAAAGCCTTTTGCTCCAAGGACATTTCGAGGAATTTCACAAATATATCTACTTTTAATTTTATTTAATTTTCCTATTTTTTTCTAATCTTGTAATTTTATACAATCCCAATCAAGGAAAATCAACCTTATAATGTTTCCTGTGCTGTTTATACTGATTGTATACCTAAATAACCCTTTTATCCACATGAGTAACCTGGGATTTCTTCTCTATACATAGTATGTATCCACTAGTGGTTATGTAGTACTCAAAGGGTTAAAAAAGAATCTGTAGTCCGCTTCTATTCCTAGCATATTCTCAAAATACTTTTTGAGTAAAAACTATATTATTGGAAGTCACCAATAATAGATGTCACATCTTTTTAAATTTTATTACAATATGTGTTTGATATGATATAACAAAAATTTCTCTACATTTATGGCTGGCAAAAAAAATATTTGATATTTAAATGATTAAAATAACAATTAACTCAATAATAAATTTGTGATTACTAAAATAATTTTAAAAAAATACTGAAATATATAGAATTAAAGTTAGTAATTAAAATAAAATCAGAAACATGGATGAAATTACATATAATAAATTGTAAAATTTATTAACTTATGTTGCGACATGGCCATCTGTCGATAGCTATGTCTTGGGGTTTCCACGTAAGTTAGAGGTGTGGGATTATCGGAAGGATGAGACATTCTATAATTCTTAATATGACTTTTATTAAGAATTTAACTTAAATTACTTAGATATCGAACAAACTTATATTAAGTGAGAATAAACCAAAGTACGCCGATTTAATTAACTCAGATCGCGCAATTAGATCACTTATCAATATAACTAATTAGATCCGCCTAATCTCGATTCAATAATATACTAGCGTTCAGAATACAATCTTCCTACCTTGGAGGAATACTCAACGGTCCAATTACTTTCGGATAGACTGGATGGGCTCGTGGCAATAGTATGCACCTTGTATAGATTAGCGAGGGTGGACGCTCCGTGATTCCTGGGGAGGCCGTCTAATTACACTTATACCTTTTCGAACTAGCTTCCCTCTAAATTGCCATCCTTGCTCACTAAACTTTCTATCCTTTTTTAAAAGGGTTTTCTTATTTGCATTTTTGCTTCGTTTTTACTTCTTGGATTTGGTTGGAAAAGTTTTGCCATTAATCGTGGCCGTCAAAGAACGTAGGAGTTATGTTAGAAGAAGAACGCGAGAGATTTCACAATGTAAATAACCAAAATTGTTTGCTCTCAATTATTATTATTATTATTATTATCATTATTATTATTATATTCCATGATAAAAAGTTTGTAAATTTTTATAAATTAGTGTTGAAAATCAAAAATTTACAGAAAAGCAATAGCATTGAGATGAAATATAATGGACATTAAATAAATTTCTTGCATCTTTTTTTTGTAACATTTGAAAGAACTTTCTTTTTTATCTGGAGATAGCTCAAATGTCGTTTAAAGGAGCTAGTAATTAGCTAAAATAATAAAAAGAAGAGTCAAATTAATTATTCAATACCATTTATTATTTTTCTTTGTTCGTCATAAATCAGTGGAGAATCTAAAGAGGAAAACATAAGTCTGTTTTTGCTGTCTGAGAAACACTAACAACAAATGCTAGGAGCAAAAAACGTCTTACTTTCAGTTTTAATTAACCTCTTTTCCTTTTTTTTAAACATATTCATTTGTCAATGTAATTACTGCTTTTCCTTGAAAATGTAGTTTAAAAAAATGCTTCTGCGATCTGTTATAAGATTTTTTTTGCTAACCAGTCACGTTCTGTATTTGTCTTTGCATATAATTTGAAAAAAATTAATTAATTCCACCTTTTTGCAAAGAAACATTCAGAAAAATAATTGATAATTCGTATGACAATGAAATAAAAGAAAACTTGATAGAGGATTAATGTCACACACAGTGACTGTTATAGGAAATTTTTCATTTGTTCTTTAATTTTTATTCGACAATCAAACGAGCTATTTGCTAGTATATTAATTAAAACAAAACGCTGTCTGTGTTTTAAATGTTGTTTTTGAATTTTTTGTTGTTGTTGTTTTTTTAGCTGTGAAGGGAAAAAATGTAAAAATATTAAAGTTCTCTAGGAATATTTATCTTACGTCTCAAAAAACTTTTCTCATTTTCTAAACAAAAAGATTTAATTTTGAATATACCCGGTGGTTTAAATTTTTCCCATAAACGGCCCCCTCAGAAAAAAAAGGGTGAACGGGAAACAAAAATTTTTAATTATCCCGAAATCGCTCACGGAATTTGAAAAAAAAATTTTTGAAAAAAAAATTTTTTTTGGGGGAAAACTTTAATTTAACCAATAAACGACCAAAATGGAACATAGAAACAATATTAACAATCCAGAAAATGAACGAGGAGTAGTAAAATACAAAACTAGGAAAAGCTGTCAGTTGTAGGAGAAAAATGGCGAGATTTGCATGCTTCGGAGGAAGGGAGCTTTATGTCAAACAGGTTAGTTTTTTGCATAAAGCGTTGTTTGAAAACATTTGTAGACGCTGTCATATTTAAGTCGATGTTTCCGACTGTACTTATGATTGCCTCTTTAGTTGAACGTGAGTTATTGGTGAAGCGGTTTTACGAAAGCAAAGGGAATGCTTCTGCTGCAATTCGTGAAATCCGTCGTAGAAAGAACCTACCGCGTGGACCAATGTCTACTAAAGGTATCCAGGCCATGATTAAGAGATTCGAAGAGGCGAGCAAATTAGTTCAGCCTGAAAGAGGCCGTAAACGTGTCACACCGGTACTTGTTGATGACTTCAAGACAGATATTGACGCGCAGTCGCAGACTTTAGAGTTTGGGGGCAGTAGCACGCGTGCAGTTTCTCGAGAGACATTCTATTTTTACAGCACCGTCCGAAAAGAACTCAGAAAACATAATGCGCTACTTCCTATACATGATCCGCCAAACCCAGGAGCTGCTTGACAAGGACAAGCCACAACATCATTCATTCGAGGTCAGTTTTCTCAATATTATGACAGGTCATCTGCCATGACTTTAGAATGGCCATATGGAACGAAGAAGCTCATTTCTACCTCAATGGGACAGTCAACACACAGAATTGCGGCATTCGCGTGAAGAAGAATCCGCGAATCCACACTAAATTTTCCCTACAGTCTCCAAATGTCACTGTCTGGTGGGGATTCCCAGCAACATTCATCCATGGACTATTCTTCTTTGAGGAAGTCGGTACAAACTTACAAAAACAGATATCTTTTACATAAAGCTTCCTAAGCATCTCGACATTTTCTCCTACAACTGACAGCTTTTTCCAGTTTTGCATTTTATTACTCATCATTCTTGTTCTGTATTGTTAATATTGTTTCTGCATTCAGTTAAGATCGTTTATTTTCATGTTTTTTTTTTCGAAAAGAGAAATTTTTATCAATAATTCCCTAATATCTATTTTTTCAAAATTCCGTGAGTGCATCTAGTGTACAGTCCTTTTACAAAATTTCATTGCATCCCGTTCACTCGTTTGCGCTCTTGGAGACCGTTTAAAGGAGAAGTTTAATTGTAACCACCTGGTATATCGACGGCTCTGCTGGTATAGAGGTAGTGCGCTTGTTTCGTAAGCCCGAAGTTACGGGTTCAATCCCGGCTGGAGTCGATAGATTTTTGGGATGCGAAAATCGTAAGTACGCATGTCACTTGATTATGTGGTATATGAAAGAGATAAGTGTAAATTTGGCTTTGGTACTCTCAATAAAATTAATTCGCGGCAATATTTAAGATCCAACGAGAGCTTGAATTTTTTTTTAAACAAATTACTTCACGTTTCCAAATTTTGTCACGAGGCCGCTACCAGATGGAACCACCATGAAATGGCTCTCAAGTTTGGGGACTTGTTATGTTTGCAAGGCTAAGTTGCTAAAATGCAGCCCCATTAGAATATATATATATATATATATATATATATATATACCAGGTGTATGCATATCAAATGAGACGATTGATAACAGATGTCGCCACGCATATATGCAAACAATACGAAACCGTGACACGTGATTTCTTTATAGTTTGACCTTTGATACTCATGCTTAGTTTACATTTGGACGAGTTTCAGCGTGCATTGTATTTTTTTTACTGTGTTGAAAATATCGAATTTTATGCTTTCCGACCACGATTTGCGGACAGCATTAATTTTTTGTTACCATCTGAAGAAAAATGCTGCCGAATCGCATCAAATACTTGTAGAAGCATACGATAGCAATGCTCTGAGCCATGCGCAGTGCTACAGGTGGTTTGAAAGTTTCAAAATGGTGATTTCGATGTGAGAAACCAGGAGCGTAGCAGACCAACAAAAAAATTTGAAGATGCTGAATTGCAAGCATTACTCGATGAAGATGATGGCCAAACGCGCAAGAACATCTTGCAGAACAATTGAATGTTGACCAGAGCACTGTTTCCAGTCGTCTCAAAGTAATGGGCAAGAGATAATAAAGGTCAGTAGTTGGGTACCACACAATTAACGGATAATCAACAAGGAAAACGAAAAGAATTGTGTTGGCGTGAAGCGCTTTGCACGACAGACACAAGTCATAATGCATCAGCAGGCCAGGCCCCAGCGGTAAAAATGATTCTTACGAGAATCTGGCCGTCGTTACCTATATTTAACTGGGCGTGAAACCGTCGACGCAGGTGCGTGCCATGGCGCAGGATCAGGAGGGACAACCGATCCTATTATAAGACTTCTCAAACCCAGCAGGAAACCATTACCACTGCTGTGATGGCTGATGCTTTACAAGCAACAAATGCGCAGTTTGACGATGCTATATCCGAAAGCGCAGGCAGCCTAAAGAAACGACAACGCAAAAGTGATTTTCCCCTTGAAGTAACCAGCACTTTAACACCGTGCTGGCGGAAGCGGACATCCGTTTGGGCGCTCGGCTGGAGACGCTTGCCCCAAGCGCTGAGGCTTAATCGGAACGGCTCCTTTTGGTTGCCACCTGTTTTCACCAATGGGACGCATTGGCTGACCAGCCCCTTCGCGCGAGGCATTGATGTGGCGGTGACTGGCCTCAAAGACCGATGTTTTTTGGCGTGGTATTCCTACCATTACCCGGGTGAGGAAAGTGGCAACTAGCGATGGATATTTTTCGAATAAAGAAATATTAACAGCTTTTACACACGAAATTTATTGTGTTTTTTAAACTTGTCGTCTCATTTCATTTTGCACACAGTATATATATATATATATATGCTTTTACTGTAGTATATTAAGAAAATACGCCTTGAAAATGTTGAACTATTCCACCGATTTGTGATAAAAACATAAAATACAAAAAATGGCTGACACAATCGAAAAAAAGTTGATCCTTTGTAAATAGCATTACTTTATAAAGAGGAACAGATACCAACACTGAATATAGTTTTATTTGCACTTGACTGTTGGAGCAGTCGATTTAGAGTGAAGATAATATCTAGTTCACCGAATTATTTACTTGCAACTCGCTTATTTTATTCTTATCTGTTATGTTATCTATTTTTTGCTCTCAATCTTTTGTACGCCTTACATGGTTTGCTTGGCTTCTTCTTTTAAATCCTTTTTGCAAAATAACTTCTATTACTAGCTCTCATTTTACTTTGGTGGTAGTTTCTATGAGGGAATCTGGAAAATGTGCTCCGTATAAAAGAGGCAAGGTAAGGTCCAAATAAAATTAAACGAAATCATTGTGGCAGTTCACGGATTAACTTTGGATACGATAACTTTATAATTTAGATAATTTTTGGTTTTGCAAATTATTTATGGAAATTCATATTTCTTACTTTTCTGCTAAGTTGTTTCGTTGATCTCAATTTGAGCATTACTTACTATTCGAGTTAAAATTAGCAAAATAATTTAGTTAATTAAAAAAAAAATTATTTCAATATGTTACTGAGAAAATCACTCCATCAGAGAAAGGAAAACACAGTAAATACCACAAATAGCTGTTCAAAGTAATATAAGCTTTAAAAGTAGGTACTGTAAAATTTTCTTATATTACTCAGAATCACTGGTAATTGGGTCAAGGTAAGTTATATTGTTAAAGACAATTTTTACCCTTACATTTAACTTCAGTTTTAAGAGGGAGTTATTAGCACGTGGAGGCTTGACTCGAGAGGTTAAGTTGTATCATGCGGTTAAAAATTTGTTTCTCGAAAAAGTGTTCCCATGCTTCCAGCTGAAGCGATACGTTGCCATATATATGCGCCGCTGTATATATATATACTGGTGTGTCTGGAAACTTAAGCAACAATGTAAAATTTATGAATGGGCATGAAAATTGCAGAAAAGGGAGGTCTGGGATCAGTAGGGGAACACGTAATTAGGTAGAAACGTCATGCGCTATGCAAATATCAGGAACAAAACGTCAGAAGCGATGTGAGCGGCGCGAAGCGCGTGATGTGGTGCGCGCGCTGCTCAACGGTAGGGCCGGAAATATGAAGGACGGAGACGCAATTCACGCATATTCTCTACCAGGTACGGTGGTTGCGTGAAATATGACTTAAGAAGAGAAGTCGCCTGGACGCGGCGGAATGATTGGGCTGGAGGAGGGGCGTACTACATGCCGGTCGCGCGCGGGGACGGAATCAACAAAAGTGTCACGTTTCGCGCGCGGAAAGCGTTCCAAACCCTGGGTACAGCTGGTGCGAAGGGTTGGGTATTTGGCCGCCCGAAAGGGATGAAACTGCAGGATGACCGATATATCATCCGCACGCGGAGCGAAAAGGAATCGACAGAAGCCAGCAGCATTTGTTCCAGAAAATCTGTGTACAGCAACAGGTCGACAAGTGTGGCGGTTTGCGTAATGAACCTTAACTACGAGGGGCCTGTTCGCCCACCGTCCTGAACGCTTTGCCTCCCGTTGAAAGACCACAAACCACCACCGTTTACAGTGGGTCAGAGCACAAAACTGGACAACTGATCAGTGGGTCGTGTATTCTAACACGGTTGAGGTTCGGTTTCATTTTGAAGCTTGATTCTCAACGCGTTTGATTGGAGAGAATCGGGACCCGGTTTTTATCCCAGTAGCATCAAGGAGAAGAACATCAGTTACGTGCAAGGTTCGTCTGGGGTTGGTATGACGGCGGGCTAAGGCTTCACGGCAAACAGAGGGTCTGTAATCAGGGATCGCGCTATTGGCGGGGAGGTACTTCTTCTTCCCCATGTGCATCTTTTCCGAGATTGCCATTGAACTTCATTTTATGGATGACAATGCACGGCCACATCGCACTCTTTGCTGTTGAGGAGCTGCTGGAGAGAGTGAAGGTATGTCGCTCAAGATGGTTGGCCAGCGTGCTCCCTTGGAATTTGAAATCCCCATGAGCATGGCCCAGGATACTTTGAGAGCATGACGCACGCGTCAAACCGGAGAACAACCAACAACTCAAGCAGTGTACGGTTGAGGAATGGGCGCACTCCTACCTCCAAGAAATGATATTTGCACCAACTGGTTCTGAGTATGCGGAGACAGTTACCAAAGCGGCCTTTTGTAGTAAGGGGAGGGCGCCATGTGGGAGCATGCGGTGGGCAGCCTGACTGAATCAAACAATCACTTGAGTCACGATACTGGCGTTCCGTGAAGCTGTTTGTTTGATTCCATACCGTATGCGTTTTATTCCTTTTTCAGCGCGATGCTTTCGTCCATCCTTTACGTACATAATACTCTCCCTCATTTCAAATTTCATGTCTCAGAGATGATTTTTCATTGAAGTTGTAAGCAATAAACCCACCTGTTGTTTTAGTGTATATATATATATATATATATATATATGTGTGTGTGTGTGTGTGTGTGTGTGCGTGTATGTGTGCATAAATTTACTTGCAGGAAACAATGAAATCAACTTATATATATATATATAACATTACTTTTACTACAACAAAAAGTACAAATACTTTAATTTTGTGAAATATTCCTCAACGTTTAAAATCAAAAATTTGTTTAAAGTAAAAATAAAATGTTTGATGTATCAATAGGAAACGAAAAGTTATGGATGGACACAATATCAATAGGAAGGCAATCAAGGCATACAACAAATTTAAAATGGCAATTAATATAAAACACGGGGAATCTTGGTGATCACAATGCTATACGCATTTTCTGCCAAGCAAAAATACATGAGGAGATAGAAATTTTGTTTGCAAGATCTCCAGTGATAACTGGCAAAAGCAAACGTAGATTGACTAAATGCTGCAGAAGGTATAGTATTTTTATTTATGTTCCATATGTAGCATAAAGTTGGAAAAAAGTCTAAATCCACTGAAAAATGCTTTATGTATTATTATAGAAGACTTTTGCAGTTAAATTACCCACATAAATGCTATTTAAAATATAAATAGGATGCAAGAGCTTTCTAAAAGTCTGGGTACTTGCGAAACATATAGAAGCTAGGTATATATGCAACCATAAAAAGTGAATTGTGAGTATAGTTAAAATAATAACCACACACGCGTATAGAATCCACTCTTTTAAAAATTTTCTATCTTTTCTTACGTAATAGGAAAATATTTTCAGATTTCCATAGAAGTATTAAATATTCTTAAGGATAAAAATGACGTCTACTGCATATTGAAATCAAATTATAGCTTTTTTTCAATTACGTTTCTATTATTAACATTTTAAGTATAATAAGTTTTTGCAACTATCATTTTATATTATGTTATGAATTTACATTTTTACATACCGTATATTGTACGACGTGAAGTCTAGTATTTTAATGCACAGCAAAGGAACTCCTATAAACTACTCATAGATGCAGTGCAAACTTGGTATCTCACCAAGTTCACATCCCACCGCGGCTTTGGAGAACTAATTCCATTTAATGCGTAACAACCCTGTTATACAATAAAACGAGTCTTTGTCGGATTCAAAACATGAATCCGACATCTTCTCCCATGTTAGCGACTCTGTTCACTGTGATATAATTGACTGTTTGTTTCGCTTTAAAACAGATTCACGCGTATTTTGTCGAAACGAGTTCGGGAACTGATTTTGAAGTCAGGTAGAAATCGTTATACGTTTTACTTCTTTCTCTGCTAATCGTTTTGTTTTTACCTGTAAGATATCCATTGGAAAAAAAAAGAATTTTGACGTGGTGTGGAAGTCTTGGCAAGCGTGGGTGCCAACAAGGTGTGTCGCATCGCACAGGCTTAAAATAAAGTGCTAGGCCGATGACAAATAGCACTTGGTTAGCTTTATAACGCGATGTAAATAAACAACAAATAGAGAAGAATACTGAAGAATATTTGTAGAGTGTTACTTAATTTTTATATTGAATATTGTAGTAATTTAAATAGCCATGTTTATAATACGTTAAAGTGCTTTGGCCGGTGTTATATGAGTGGTTAGCGACGCGATTACCTGCAGTGCCATAGGGACTGGGTTCAGATCGGAGAGACGTGGATGTTTGTACATGCATTTTACTCCTTTTGAGGCATGGAATTACTAAATGGTTGTCGAGCCGTAAGTCCTCTCGTGAGGGTTGGGGGAGAGGAGGTGGGAGGTCCCTGGCCACCCAGGGTGGTTCTCTCTGAAAATTTGGGGTGAGGCTAAGCAATCGTTCTGTCACCTGTATGGTGCTACGGCTGTGACAGATATATACTACCATGATGAATTTCGTGGGCCTTGATCTGTGCGTTACCTATGGTACGGTGTCTTTCTTTCAACATAACGTTAATTTAATTTTCTGTTGCATTTATTCCTTGGTAAAGCTGCGCAATATTACCTAACCACCGCCTGCACGGCGGCGACGTTTAAATCAGGAACTGGGGCGAAATATTACCAGATACAGCAAAGATGGCATCATTTTTATCGACCAAGACGAATCCGTGAAAGTATGGATTCTTCTCGGAATTACTGAAAACGTTTAAAACATCATAATCTATGACGATAGTGCATTTTTCGAGAAAGCACTGGATGGTAGCCATGGAGACTATAAATAGCGGAAACATCGTATTGATCACATCAACTGCAGTATTTGCAAATATTTATAAGGGAAGATGTTCAAAGTTTTCTTTTCCGTCGTGCATACCGAGGCAGGCCTGAATACGCTGTGGAATGGATTTCACACGTCACAGCAGCGCGGATTCCACTGGAATACGAGCAACATGCAGACGAACAACTAAGTTTGCTTGCTTTGTCACTTCGTCTCGATGCGCCTAGTTTTTGAGATTGCCTCATAGGTCAAAAATTTCAATAGTGTAGGATATGGTGACTGGGATGGCTATGCAATATGCATTGGCCGGAGTAAATCCATATCCAGTAAATCCTCTACAGGAGCACAAGAATACACTGAAACCCTACCATGAACCATCATCCATCATCTTTCATTCATCATCATTTGCCGTATTTTTCTCGTATATTATGAATCGTACAGCATTTTTATGTACTGCAAACGAGGAATCTGGCAGTGCAGAATATGGGTGCCATTTTTGGGACACCCTGTATATAAGATTAGAGCAGTGCTTCTAAAACTTTCAATACTTGCGACCCAATATTCAATCCCAATTTCATCGCCCCCTCCATTCAATAACAATGTACTGAATTCGAAAATACGATACTTTGATGCTAAAGCTACCATACGATTTTAACCTCTTAAGTGTCACTGGCGTATATAAACGTCTCGCTCAATCAGTGTGTTAACTACCCGGACGTATATATACGTCTTTCCAAAATACGATCTTTACTGATCACTCCTATCCGTAAAATTATAAGAAGAACATGGTAAAAAATAACAGAAACTTTTTAAAATTTATTTTGTGTTCTTGCATATATAGTAGATTGGCAGGATAGTAGGTAATAATCTTGCATTGTTAAAGTCAAGCAGTAAGTTTGAGTCTAGCTTCACCAAGTAATATAAAAAAAAAATTTTTTTTGAATCAATTCCTACTTTGGTCAACAAAGAAAAATTTTATTTTAATTACTTTTTATTAAATAGTTACAATTAATATAAACATGCATATACATATGTCAGAATCACAATATTGTGACAAAATATAAAGCGATTTTCCTTGCAGTTTTCCATTCTCCTTTCTATATATGGTGTTGTATTATTTTTTTTGTTTGTGTTCCTTTTTATTCATTAATTAAATTTAATTATTCTGATAAAATAATATAGTAAAAAAAGAAAGCCCATTCTCCGAAACTAGGCTATCCCAGGTAGGATTCAAAACCTCGCCCTTCGGATTAGAAGCCCTACGCGCTATCCATTGCGCTACAGAAACACAACGAAATATATTAATTTCTATATATGCTGTTATACTATAATTTTGTTGCTATTTATTAATTTTTTAATTTAATTAATGAATTCTCTAGTACTTGAAAAAATTGTATTACCATCCAGTATCATCCACTACAAGTTTATAAAACTGTATTTGAACTTGAATGGATGAATAGAAAGTATTTTATTAAAGAATGAAAATTTGAACAATATATATGTATAATCCACATAAATATATCCAAATAGCTATAAAACCTAAAAATAACTAGTCAAGATAGGAAATATTAGCCACAGTAGTGCAATAACAAACTCCTGGTCATAGGAACCAAGATTGCAGGTTTATACAAGTTTTAGGGCTGGCCAACCTTCACCTGTAATTTGTCTGTACCACTGAGCCAAAGGGAAAGGAAGGAATAATATTAGGAGAAATTTAAATATTACAAATAAAATCACTACACTATTAAAATATAACGATAAAATCATAGCCTACTATTAGTCACAGGTATAGATTTAAAGTCGATGTAATAAGGTAGATGGTTAAGACTTACTTCGTGAGTATAGCAACTAGTTATGTTTCCCGCCAAATACAATAGAGTAAAAGCAGTACCGCATAACGTGAGTAAATCATGATAGAATAATATAAAGTCTCTCTCTCTCTCTGTATATATATGATTACAAGTATGTTTCAAATAATAATATTAATTTATCAAACATGTGGTGCCATCTATTGAATAATTGTATAATTAATTAAAAATACCAATATTAAAACATATTGTGTCAATAATAATTCATACATATTGTATTTTCACTGAGAACTATTAGAAATATAATTGTAAAGAAAGTTAGCAGGATATCCACATGTTCAATACATTGTTTAATAAAGTTATTAAAATTTAAATGTATATTAGATTTATCGGTAACTGATATATTATTATGAGAAAGATAGTTAAAAATAATATTTTTGTATATAGAAATAGATAAATTTGAAATCCAGTAAGGTACTTTAAGAATGTTAAAATAAAAAGCAGCTCTTTTATCGTAAATTTTACTATGTAGTTTATAATCCTTAGTATACAATGATGCATCTAAATAATTAGTTTTAATTGGATTATGACTAATTTTAACTACGTTTAAGTAATCCGGATAAAAATTAATATTGGGATTAAAATTATTATTTTTAGCAAAAATAATTAGATCATCAATATAGCTAAAAATGTAATAATCATTATTAATAATATAATTATATTTATAAAAGTGTAAATATAAGTTAGCGAAACTATTATTAGCAGGGCCTTCTTGAGGCAGTCCTTTATTTTATTTATATAATGAACCATTAAAATTAATGTAATTTTCTTTTAAGACTAAATCTATGAGAGTTTTAAATTTGTTAAAATTAATACTAAGATTAGAATTATGGTGATTTTCTAAAATTACTTTAATAATATAATTGATATCAATAGGATTGAAAAGATCTTCAAAATCATAACTATGAACTGAATAAATATTTTTATTTAAAAAAAAATCTATAATATCTTTACTGTTTTTAACTATAGCTTTATTATATTGCTTATTAATGAAGTTTTGTATAATATTATGAGGTAATTTGCCTGCTGTAGTAATATATGTTTTAAAACCATTTGTCACAGTTCTAAATTTAACAGGTCTTTTATGGAATTTAGGCGTTAAAAATATATACGGAAACTTAATTTTAGGAATGCAAAAACCCAATTTTTCATAAATAGCAATAATACGATTACTAATTTCATTATGTGACAAATCCAATTTTCTAAAAGATTCTCTCATTGTTTAAAAAGTGTTCATTAAGCATATTATAATAAAAGTACATACAAATCACAGCATAGTATCCAGGCATTTTGTCTGTGTAAACTGTGATAAAATTCTTTTGTATAATTCATAAATTTTCTCTTTTATATCTTTATAAGTAAATTCAGAGTGAGAATGGTAGTCAAATTTCATCAGATCACACAGATTTCACAAAAGATCAGTTTAAAGCAGTGTTTCTCAAACTGTGGGGCGCGCCCCCTAAGGGGGCGTGATAACCCTACAAGGGGGCACGAGCATATTGAAAAATCGAAAACAAAAGATTGTATTTTTTAAAAAAAATATTAATTTACTGAAAGTAAACAAACAAATACGTTCTGACATAATAAAGAAATAAAATTAACATTTGTACTGATATAATACACGTAAATGTATTGGTACTTTACAATGTATTTTATAATTTAACAATATGATAAGTTAAGAACAATTTTAATGATAACCAATGACCCCATGGGCTTGTCATGTATAAAATTATATGAAAAAATTAACACTTGTCTTGATAATTTTTCCAGTTTATAATTGATCCTTTAAATGCCGATTAAACGTTATTCAATTCTTTCCCCAATGCCACCATTTCCCAAGTAGGCCAGCATATGTGATGTATTGGGGGAAGGGGAGGGAAAGGAATAAATAAGGAAATCCTCTGTGTGTGTGAAATAGCTAAATCCTCCACAAACACTGTCAAGGTCCTTTTATTGCATTACAAAACCTTTGGATTAAATTTATGGATAGCAGTGCACAGAAAATATTGTACTCCGGAAAGACGTATATATACGTCCGGGGTAATTAATGACTTTTATAAACGCCGGTAGCACTTAAGAAAAAAGTCGTTGAGTAGTATTGCAGCTTGAGTGTCAAAGTTATTGAATTCAACCCATTGTTATTTGTCTGAAGGGGGGCGCGATGAAAATTATGGTTAATTGTTGGGCCGTAAGTATTGAAAGTTTGAGAAGCACTGGTTTAAAGTTTTGTTTTAAGCTTGGCAAGAAACCAAAATAAACTTATGCGATTCTGGTACGAGTTTATGAAGATTAATCACCGCCAATGAAATGTGTGTACGTGTGGTTCACCCGTTTTCGAAAAGCAGGGAAAGTGTTTCTGACAACCCCGTAGCGGAAGACTAGCGACCTCCGTCGGTATCGAAAACTTTGAGAAAATGAGCAAATTTTTCACCAAAGATCATCAATTAACTGTGCGCATGATAGCCTATGAACTATTTCGAAGGACGGTAAGGTAACTTTCATTAATATTTCATCTACGTAAATGTTACAGGACTATTAACCGAACTTTATTGTCAAAAGTTGTATATAGGGAGAGAGTGAACTAACAGTAGGAATTGAAAAAGCTTTTTGAATAACTACACTGCTATGATATAACATGAATTGTGAAAGTTTTACATTAAATAACAGTAGAATTTATAGTAAATAATCATTTAGTTCTTCTGTCTATAAAACATTATTTATCTGAAAACTGTATAACGATCTATGTTATTATATCTAATCACCAAGAGTGTTAAAATAGTTTATAAAGAGACAAATATACTGGTTAAAAATTAAAAAATTTTCATATTTATTTGATTACTCCCTTAAGAACTGTTGAGTGTGTTACTGAAATTATGTACATGACATAGGCTGATGATATGTTAAGACTGAACCATAGAAATATTCAGTTACACATATGATGGGGAAACGTCTCATAATTCAGGAAAGTCTAAAAATAAGCTGCAAGATAGAAAAAAAAGTTACAGAAAAGTAGTCCACTCTTTTACAAATAGACAGGCTTCGCAAGGTAAATTTATGATAGAAATGAAACAATTTAGGGTCCATATGGCAATCGCTGTCAATCTTCCATCAAAAAAATTTTCAAGTCCTAGATGATTCTAAGAGGAAGAAGACGAAGGGAAACTTCCCTTCCAAGAGCAAGCCAAAATATTCTATAGGGTTAAGATCTGAAGATTTGGCTGGCCAATTCCTCAGGTGCATATCCTCATTTTACAGAAACTCTTAATCTGTTTGATCCTTATATGAAGGAGTGTTGGCTTTCTTAAAAATGAAAAGATAAGTTTAACTACTGAAAAGGCAAACATTTGCTCCAAGATTCCATCCCTCTAACTCATAGCCACAAAAAATCTCTATTAAAGAAAGGAAGGTCTATGCCCATTTCCAAAATAATGCGTATCCAAATTATCAAGTATCCGTTACCATACTGGTTTCTTTCTCAGATACTGGCCAATAGCTCTGGTGTTGCTTCAGAGGATAACGTAATTAAAATCCTTCACATATGTTGAAGGACATGAATCTGAATGTTTAAAAATTAGACCCCATTTCTGATGCGTTTGACGAAACCAAGGCTGGCATCTTTGCCGTCAACTTGCTTATAACGTAGGGATCCGAAGAACCCCATTGGATGCAATTAGGAGCAATTCTTTCAGGTCACAAGATAGCCGTGGTAGCCAAGTGGTCAAGGTAACGGACTCGTGGGCGGCATGTCATGAGTTCGCGCCTCATACCGCTGTAGACCCACCGTGTAGGAGAGTGATGCACGTTAAATCTGTCGAGAGCTTAAAGTCCTCCTGTTGGTGTGGTAGTTAGCAGAAGGGGTGCCAGCTAAGATGTCATTCTCATCACTTGACCATGGTTCAAAATTACAAGGTCCGTCGTCAAAAGCTCTCGTGTAGCTAAACATTGCGACGTTGATATTCGCTCACTGGGAAAAAGGTGTTCGAAGCCGTTACTCTGGCAACTTGGCAAGAATCGCTCCAAGGGGCTGCTTGACAGAAAAATTGCTCCCAATAAGTATACTTGTGATAAGGTCTTTAAGCAGAATGGCGCTCCATTTCTGTCTACGACCGTTAATAAAAGAGCGAACGAAATAAAAGAAATAATATTGGATGCTCGTTTTCCGAAACAGAAAAATCGGCGAGTAATTTTTCAATGTGTAGATAGGGTGTAACTGACGTCAGAGTGTATCGTTTTGCTTACGGCAAACCTTCACCCTCACAGCTGCTTGCAACGGTTGTTCTAAAGGGACTCGTGTTGATCCAAGACATGCGTGTGTGATAAGGCCTTTACTCGCATTTTTGGTTTTCTGTTCCATAAAATAACCATGGTAGAGCCTGGTGACCGGTCACGTATCATGAGTCCTAGTGCCAGTGGAAGTACACCATGTAGATGATGTGATGAACGCTAAATCTATTGTGGCTCAAAGTTTTCTCTTTGGTGTGATGTGTAGTTTGAAGGAGATGGTGCCAGCTCAGGTGTCTTTCTTGTCACTTCCCCACGGTTTAAAGTTACAATAATACAAAATTACAGAATTCGCCCAAAGCTCTTGTGTTACTTTAAAAGTGCGACATTAAAAACTAAATAGAAAGATGATTTTATTTTAAATTCAGAAAGTCAGCAAAACAGTGTTATTAAATGTTAAATAAATATTGTTACAAATTAGTTGAAAATGAGTAGCGAGTTCTTAAATTGGGTATACACCAACATAAAGCAAAAAAATTGAATTCTACTTTTAGAAAAACATTTTTCTGTTGATAATCTTATCCATCATTTCCCTTAGTGAGAAAAAAATCTAATTGAATTTAATGTGTTCCATATGTCAATCAATATGACACATAAAAAGACCACGTTTTTAAATTTGAGGGCTTATTTTCTCTACAAAGAGCAAGTTAATGTTTTTTTAGTTGCTTATCTTTTACTCATATCATGGCTTACAATCTTTTAGGAATGGATTTGGCTCGATTTATAGTAGCTTCATCTAAAGTTTTGGCGCTTTTCTTCTTTTAAGGCTGAAGATTCGATCCGAGTTCCTTCCGTTCCGAACGCGAGTACTTTATATATCAACCATGACAAAACGATCGGGTTAGAATGATGTTTGGTACTAGTTTATACAGAGATATCCCACCGCCACATGCCTCCATGTCAGTGATTTGGCTAATAGGCAAACGAACGATATCATATTCGTGGCGAGCATGTGAGCAGTTGCGTCACTTTGTGGGTTGCGTCATCGTGCGTAACGGCTTGAGAATTGCGTCATTCGTGTGAGACGGCTTGTTTGCTTTTGCAATGGATAGATGGCGCCACGACTGCTGCGCGCGAAAGTTGTGGTTCTTTTTGTACGGCCAGGGTCACCAATGAGGAGGGAAGATTCGATCCGAATTCCTTCCGTTCCGAACGTAAATACTTTATAGACCACGCCAAAACGATTGTCGTATCGTGATATTTGGTACTAGTTTATATAGATATCACACCTCCACAAGAGCTTATCCATGTTGCTTTTTAACACGCATTTATTAGCTTATTTTGCATGTAACAGAATCTTTGAACTCGAATTTTACCCATTTTAAAAGGTCAGATTAATTCGAAATTTTGAACACTTGCCAAGGACCGAAGACAATGCAATAATTTAATAATTTTGTTCCATTGTCCTCATAAGGGTCATAACGATTAACGATTTCCCTTTTTCAGATTTGGTGACTAAAAACTTAAGTTACAACTCTGAAGGGAAAATGCTCATGGTCAAAGTAAATACGCGGCAAGCATAAAAGATTAATTCATTAATGAATGAATGATTGCTAAAAAAACTAAAAAAGACGGTTTTATAGTTAATCGAACTAAAAAGTAAAAAATAATTCTTAAATATAAGAATAAAATGAATAACGAGAAAATTAATATAATTGGGATAAAAGCGTGGGGTGCTCGATATCAAGTGTTATACTTTCTTACAAGTTCTATTCCGAAATGTAGAGTTAGTGTAAAAAAATATAGTACAAAGCAACCCCCTCACACGCTTTTACCAGAATGACATTAATTTTCTCGTCATCATTTTATTCATATATTAAGATTTTTTTTTTACTTTTTAGTTCAATTAACTATAAAAGCGTGTTTTTTCGTTATTTTTTAAAGTGCAATTTATTATTTATAATTTTCGACACATATTCAATTTCGAATATTTGTTCATGAACTTCTGTAGTTTTTTGACATTTAGTTCTGGTTTATTGATTGCTTTTTAACGTCACAATTTAAAGAAATACGAGAGGTATCGATAACGAGCCTCGCAGTTTTCAACCTCTGTCAAATGACGAGGACGATGCTGAACATTCTCCAAAATTCAATTCCAGTCAACGCGAGTAAAAGTTATATTAATGTCGCATTACTTTTGCAGAAGGACTCCTTAATTTTAAAGGAGGTCAAGTAACGAGGGCGACACCTTAGCTGGCAATACCCTTCTAACTACCAAACCACACTAATGGGAGGATATTGAGCTCCGATAGATTTAACGTGCGTCGGGCTCCTTTACACGGCGAGTCCTCAGTGGCAACAGGACTTGGACCAGCAAAACTCCGACCATAAGTTCCTGACTATAACCACTAAGCTAGGGAAGGTCCAGCCCTGAATATTAAACGTAAATCAGCTTCTACCGGGATTACGCATATTAAGAAAAAACTTTAAACGTTTGCTCAGTTTTAAATGAGTTATTTATTAAAAAAAGCATTATTTCTTCCTTTTTTTAAAGGGGGCACGTTATTACGCATTCAAAAAAAAAAAATGCTTGTTTAAATAAATATTTAGGAGATATTGCATGGGTTTAAAATTTTTATAAATTAAAAAGAAGTGAATAAAACGCCGCACGCCACCGGGGTTTTTGGGACGGCCCACGTAATTTGAACAGGCGGACATGGATGACACCTGAGCCCACCTCCACCCCAACTACCTCCACCACACCCGGGGGAGCAGCCCAACAGGTTTAATGCATCAGGCATTTGGGGTTTAGTGGTACGGGGCGAACTGTGACAAGGCAAGCCACGATCCGATACCTATACCACTCGGCTACCCCGGCCTTTATAAATTCAAAGTGACTATACTAGTTGGAGGTATTACTATTTCAATTAAAGCCATATAACCATATCTATTATTAGGTAAAAAGGAAAGTTTTTTTTTGTTATTTTTGAACACATATATACTTTTATACGTTGTCGATCCTTATCAAAAATGTTGGTTCAACTGAATCTGGTTTAAACAAGTAGATTAGTATACTATTGATGATTTATACACATTTTTTTTTCCATTTTAGTTCGTATTTTTTTTTTAAAACCCCAATAGGGTGGGAAAAAAGTACACTCTTGTATGTTGTTTTTACTTCCGGGAAAAGGGAAAATTGTTTTGGGGTGTTTTTTGAGAAACGTAAAATGAAAACCCGGGTGTTTTTGAAAAATTCCCTTTTTCGGTGAACCCAGATCTAAAGGCTTATCAGATGTAGTGACGAAGGGTACGCAAAAATGGGGGGAAAAATCCCAGTGAAACTTCCATTAAATAGGGTGGCGGTTTCTTCTGGTAACCCTAAAGAGGTTTTCAAACTATGGGGCGGCCCCCGGGGGGGGTAAAAATCTACGAGGGGGGCGCAAGCATATTGAAAAGTCAAAGAAAAAGGTTTTTAAAATTATTAATTTAGAAAAAGAAACAAACAAAATACATTCTGAAATAAAAAAAAATGAAATACACATTTAATTTTATATATTACGCTTATAGGTATCAGTGCCCACAATGAATAGTTAATTTAACAATAAAGTTTTAAAAAAGTTTAAAAATTTTCCAGTGAATCCCATAGGTTTAAATTAAAAAAAATTATATGAAAAAAATAACACTTTTTTGTCGGGAAAATTTTTTTGTATGGTTTATAATTAATCCTTAATTTTCGATTGTTAACGATTGCCCCCACTCCAACCGTTTTCCAAGGGGCGCGTTTTAGTATTGGGGTGGGCAAGGAATGAAGAAGCAAATAATCTGAAATAAGTAAATCCTTCCCGAAACATTGTTGTCAAAACCTTTTATTGCATTCCCCCTTCGAATTTTTATGGATAGCAGGCAAGAAGAGATCATAAATTAAAAACGCATAGTCCGGGGAAAACCCCCTTTTGGGTGGGGGACGTTTATGTACATCAGTGGTAATTTTTTAAAAACTATTGCAGTTTTAGCGTCAAAGCACACTTTTTCAACAATACTTTTTTTTTTATAAATAAAAATTATGATTGAATATTGGGTCACGAATATTGAAACTTTGAGAAGCACTGCAACTAAAGGGAAATATGTGTGAACCTTCCCTAACCGATGGGGAGTTCAAGTCAGTCTGTGAACAACTTTGGCCGCGATAACGGTGTGACGTCTCTCGCGTCCTTCTGCTAACATAACTCCTATGTTCTTTGACGGCCACGATTAATGGCAAAACCTTTCCAACCCAATACCAAGAAGATAAACGAAGATAATATGTAAATGATATACTTAAAAGGATAGAAGCTTTAATGATAAGCGCGGCAAGTTTAGAGATAGCTTAGTGTGGAATCTTTCAGGTCAAAAAGTTAGCTGTCCGATAGCTTTGGAAGAAATAGAAATTCATTATAAAAAAATTTGGGAATCGTCGTATTTTAAATGACATTATAGATATTTCTGAATCGTTGAAGGAAGGAGATCTGCAAAAGGTAATATTTAGGTATAGGAAGTTAGATGAATCGGTTTATTTATTATAATTAAGATAAATGTTCTAGTTACGTCATCTGACTTGAATACTAGGTTTAATTGGGTTAACTCTCATTTTTAATTAAAGTTGTCAATTGAATTAAGTAATATAATTTATTCTTAATAAAAGTTGTATTAAGAACTATTATGTCTCATCATTTTGATAATCCCACACCTCTAGCTTACGCGGATCCGGAACGACTTAGTCATCATAGGATGGCTATGTCGCAACGGAACCTCCGAAATTGGTGGGTGTGCCTACCCACAAAATAGTAATTGTTAATTTATATTGAATTGTTTGCGTGTCGTCATAATACATATTTAAAAACCGAAAAATAGTAAGGACCTATATCTTGAACACGCAACAAATACGTGACAGTGGGCTTCAAGCTTGGAATTCATCCGACTACTGCTTGAAATTATATTAGAAGCTTCTTTTGGTTCAAATTTGAGTGCTACATGAATTGCGAAAAAAATTGAGTGGACATAATTTCGATAGGTTCTTCAGATCTTGCTCGTTACGAAGGGAATCTTTTCGACCATTGGGACTGGAGAGGAAAAGTGAATAGTGTATTAACACGTTGTTAGAAAAAAAAGCATATGTTTACAAAAGGGGAACACCGCCATCCACATCCAAAGTTTTTGTGCAACAGAAGGTTATAATGTGTTGGTGGTGGGGCCACAAGGGTAGAGTGCACTATGAGTTGCTGAAAGAAAATGAAACGGTCGTTCTTCTACGCAACTTGATGTTTTGAATAAGGAATTGAATTTAATCGTCCACATTTGGCCAACAGAAATTGTGTGATTCTTCATCACGGCAATGCTAGACTACTCGTAGCAAGGAACACCGTATACAAAATTGCAGAGTTGGGTATGGAAAATTTACCTCAGCCAGCACATACTCCTGACATTGCACCGTCTGAGTCTCATCTCTTCAAGTAGCTTAAAAACTTTCTTGATGGAAATGAATACATAAATAATGCGGGTAACCCAGTACTTTGAATATACGCGACCCACTATTCAATCATCATTTTCATCGAGCCCCCCTCCATACAATAACAATGTATTGAATTCAATAATACTATACTTTGACACTAAAGCTACAATATGACTTTAACCTCTTAAGTGCCACCGACGTATATAAACGTCTCGTTCAGCTAAAGTATTAATTTTCTGGATGTATACACACGTCTTTCCGAAGTGCAATTTTTTTCTGTGCAGTGCGACCTATAAAATTATTCCTAGGGCTTTAGAATGCAATAAACGGACCTTGACAGTGTTTGCGAAGGATTTACTTATTTCAGAGGATTTACTTATTTATTTCCTTTCTCCTCCTCCTCCCCCGCAAAAAAAACATCAAATACGCTCGTCTATGTGGTAAACGATGTCATTTGGGAGCGAATCACGTAAATTTTAACAGGCAGTTATATAAGGAATTATTATAAACTGTACAAATTATCAAGGTAAGTGTTAATACAAGCCCATGGGGTCACTGATAATTATCGAACTTGTCCTTAACTTAGTATTGTTAAATTAATAATAAAATATACATTGTACAGTACTGATACATTTATAAGTGAATTATATCAGAGTAAATGTGTATTCTATATTTTATTATATCAGAAAGTATTTTGTTTGTTTACTTTCAGTAAATTAATTATTTTCTAAATAACCTTTTGTTTTCGTCTTTTCAATATGCTCGCGCCCACCTTGCAGAGTTATCACGCCCCCAAGGGGGGTGCGCCCCACAGTTTGAGAAAAAACTGGAGAAACCAAATGGTAGTGGATGAATACTATGTCTTCAAAACAGAGAACTCTTTTTCTAGGTTTTAGATAAGCTGCCTGAATGGTGGTAGACAGCTGTCACTAACAAAAGACATTATTTAAATAAAAAGTGAAAAAATGTTTTTTTTCCTTTTTTGAAAAATAACAACAGAACTTTTTCCTTACACCCAATATGTTCATAAGGCATAAAAAAAAATTAAGGTATTTTTTTTTCAAGGAAAAACGTTCTTTAGGAGAAACAAATAGTTAAACGGACAAAAAAATTGAAATCCACAAATCTGCAATATCTATTTAAGAGACTTAAAAAGACAAAGAATACAGAAATTTCAAATGGTAATATCCTGGGGTTGTTTTATCATAAAAGTGATTTATATATAATATATTTGGGGCTCTCTTAAATTGTTTTTACAGTAGTCATACAAATTACATATCACTGAATATTAAAAAACATCGATTTAAGAAGACTAAACAAATTTAACATGATCAAAAGTTTTGAAATTTTAAGGATTTATTTTAAAAAACTCAAACATTTGCTATTTTTCCCCTACTATTAGTTCACACCGTCCCTATATATATTTATATATCTTGTTCGAATTTCCAATCGTTAATAAAATACTTTTTATTTATCCACTCAAGTTCAAAAATATTTCTTAAACTTGTATAGAGAATGAATGGCACTTGATGTTAATACAGTTTTTCAAGCATCAATTCATTAATTAAATTTAATTTTTTACCACTTAATATTGTGATTCTATCATGTGCATATACATATTTATATTATGAATGTAATTATTTTATAAATAAATAACTAAAATAAAATTTTTCTTCGTTGACCTAAGGAATTGACTTCTAAATAAATTTATATTACTTGTTTTAAAAAAAGTATTAGAAACATTCGTAAAAAAAATGTTTTCCCCATTTTCAATAACTCTGAAATAATCTCAAACGATTTTAATGCCTTAATCAGAATTCTTTTTACAGTTTAAAAGATATGATTTTTAATTCATAGTTATTTTCTAGGATATATGTCTTCCCAATTTTAAAAAAAAAAAAAAAAATTATTTATAATTCTTCCCAGGAATCCACACGAAACACGTTTATTATGGTAAATTACTTTCAAAGTTTTTTTCCCCAAATGTTAACATTTTAGGTATTTTCCTACATCGGGAAATTTTGAAAAATTTAATTCAAGCCTTTCTAATCAAAAAAGTAAAAAAGTATACCCAGTTTGTTTAAAGTTTTCCACAAACATTGTAAATAACTGTATTTGAGATGTTAAATACTGTCATTTAAGAATACATAATAAAAATAATTTTTTCTAAGAATTCAAGATCTCATGAGACCCAAAATTACGAAAAAAAATAGAAAAATTGTAAGACATTTAAATTATTTTTTCAGCATAAATCACAATTTAAATATTTTTAAAGATAAAACTGACTAAGATACACATGGAATACAAAAGATAACAATGCATTTACATATGTAATATGTATTACATTTTTTAAACATTGTTTTGAAAAAAGTCCTTTATTGGTTTACTTCGATCCTTTACCTTGAAGTACAACATAGTTACATATCGTGGTCCATTTAATCAAAATCTAAGTCTAAAATATACTTTTGCAATTGCAGTTGAACTTGTAATTGTGCGGTAGATAGGAACCGCATAAAAATAAACGCACAAAAAAAATATCAAGAATTTCATAAATTCTTACATATAACAAACTAATTCGTAAAAATATTGCAGAAACCTTTTTTTTATGCAGTGGATAGGGACCGCATAAAAAAAGTCGCTTTTATAAAATACACTAATTATTTACGAAATTTATGCTATAGTACTTCCATAACCAAATAAATTAAATATTTATCATGGAAACATTTTAAAAACATAGTTTCTCATTGTATACACGGATAAGTTTTCAAAATGCACATTGCTACTGATCGTAGTCCTAAGTCTTATGATGAAAAAGTTCCAAATTGCTTTCATCACTTGAAAGTACAATTTCAATTGATTTATTTTTTGGCAACAAAAAGTGAAAGATTAGTTTTTGTTACGAAGGTCGGGTCGTCAGTTGCTTGAAAATGTCACGATAACCAGATATACATGATTGAAGCCGGTTTTGGAATTTTATAAACCTTTTTTAATTATATCTATTTTAAGAAAATGCTTTTCCCGATTGTTGGAAAGCTGGATCTCTGCATATTTTTATCCACTCTCAAAGAATCCAGTTCTTCTTGTCCGTCTTAAAATCTATCAAATTATTAATAATGTCACTGTCGCTAAAGTTTCATCTTCAATCAAGCGTGGGCTGCTGGAGCGTTGGGAGAAAGCAACTGAATGCGCATTGCCAAGAGACTGTTTATAAGAAATGAACAGAACGTCTTGAAGTTCCTACATTCCAGTGGCGTATTGTAAACCACCGCTTCACGGGGGAGGGGGGGCAGGATTCTAGGAGCCCAAGGCCTGACTAACGCCAAGTACATATTTACACAATTTATAAAATATTAAAGAAAAAATCTGACTTTCAGGGCGGGGGGGGTGAACCTTAGCATTCTCCGTTATGTCACTAGTAAATTGATAGAAGACATTACAGAGGCTCCAAAGCCATTGAAATTCACAGACCGCATTAAAAGATCGCACAAAAATAAAATCGCATAACAAAGGACCGCACAAAAAAAAGGGTTTTACCCGTATTTCACATACGAACTTTTAAATTGATTTTTTTTAATCCAAAAAAATATATAGGTTAGAATTTTTTAATAGTTTTTCACAAATTTTTGTAGAATATTTTTTCTCTCTCTCTCTAATATTATATATATCTTGATGTATTAATTCCTTTTTTAAAATCTCTTAGATGATAAAAATTTAAAGCAACTAGAAATAAATATTTTTTTTTTCATCTTTTTTATCTTCCTGATTCCCAAATTCCAATACAATATGCATTAACGAGCCACAAGTTCAATTTTGAACTGAAAGATTCACGCGATGGACACGTATTCTGGGACCCTAAATTCCCCGCCAATCACGGTAATGTTTCTACCCTAAAGTGAAAATCTAATTTAGTCCCAACATTGGATGATTGTGAAAGAAATCTAAACTGCGCCACCAACTCATTTTTTTTATGTCCAGTATGATAGCAATCAGATTAGTAGGCAAAAAATAAAAAGTTCACTAGAATAACAATCAACTGTTTCTATCTATGTTTTATTAATCCTAATCTATTAGTTACATATGTCTATTTGATAAAATTTTTTTTT
>BMAV01004891.1:0-28540 GCA_019973955.1 Trichonephila inaurata madagascariensis
TACCTAAGAGTGTGGGAGGAAACAAAGTAAGACCAGAAATTTCCATAATAATTATATTATTTATTATTATTGAAGCACACTAATCAACAACAAGTTAAACCACAAGTCAATACCTTAGGAGTGATATAGAGAAAGCAATAAACCCTAAGTGAACAAGCACAAGTACTCAATTTAATATAAACTAATCTATCTCTGACTATAAATTCCCAATCCACTAATTTAGTATAGTGGCAAATTCCGTTTTTAACTTAAGATGTGAAAATCAATTATATCTCACCTTCATAACGCTCGTAACAGTTTCTCAGCTCCCCCTTCTACCTTACAATTACAAAACTATTTTATATACTTGAACTTATCTACATATCAGGGTTTCTTCTTGAGAGAGATGGCTGTGAATTAAACGCAAATGCTAGGCCCAAGAGGATTAGTAATAAGATACCGTAAAGATCCGTCAAACACTATACAGGGGACAGTACGATTTGGCTCGGTTACACCCCAATTTTGAGGGAGAACATCCTCGGGATCAGGGGCCTCCCACCTCTCTTCCCCTTCCACCGACCTCCCAAGAGGGCTTGCGGCTCGACTGCTATTTATAGTAGCCCCATGCCGCGAAGGCACTATATGTTTACAAATATCCATGCCATCTCCGGGTTTCGAATCCATGCCCTACGACGCAGCAGTCAGCGTCACCAACCACTTTTCGGATGGGCGATAGTAATCATATGTAACTGAGGGAGAGGTGAAGAGATTTGCATATACAGTGAAAAAACGAATACAAAAAGAAAATGAAAAATAACGTTTTGTGAACATCTCTTTCAAATATAAATCGAACTCTTCAACACGCTACAAAATGTGAAGACAAACTTTTTCTTTCCGTTTGTAAGAAAATTTCTAAGAATACCCGCACTACATTGATGACCATATACACGATATGACTGTATACACTATATTTTCTTTTAGGTATAAATATTGAAAAAAGTACATTTATTAATAATGGTTCAAACATTTTTTTTTACAAAAATCCATTTGCGTGTTTGTTTATTATACATTTTATTTGTATTTCGAGAGCACGTACTCTTTTCGACAGGACTGTGATTTACATTACTTCCGATTGCTCCAATAACACCCCCTGAACTAAAAAACTGCTCTCCGAGCAAACGTAAACCAGTGAGGGAAACTAGGATATATCTAACGACGCAAACTATTAGTTTGGAACTCGAAACCTCTCTCTATTGTTTTCAGAGACAAACTCGTAAGTAACGTCAACAGAAAGGAGCTGCACTTTTTGTTCTGTGTTCGGATCCGGACATCGAAAGGGGAAAAAGAATCGTATCCGATGTTCTTTACAATGTTTGGAGTAGCACTTGTCCACGGGGGCTATCTCGGACTCTTTTTATTGACCCTTCCGGATGGGCAAGATCCTAAGGGGAGGGTGCACCATTACTCTCCTCGGACCTTTATCGCGATTTCCAATCATCTGAAGGGTTGCAAGGCGTCTCAATTCGCCAAAATGGTCGCCAACATTCATACTTTGGTATCGCATTCAAAACCAGTATGCTGGATTCATCCTTAAGGTATCCGACTACCCTAAAACTGATAATTTTGCCAAAAATTGACATTTTTTATGGTTTTATTTTATATGCCATCTTATTAGCTTTATAAAAATACCAAGTTTATTATTTTCTATTCACTACAACAAAAACTGCAAATGTTTCAGTAAAAGCAGATGCCGGTGCTTTAAGCAAGATGTTTTCTCGAAGTGTGCTTTTTTGAAAATGCACAAACGGGACAACGATTGCTCAAAAATTTTTGAAAATAATTACCGTAAAATCCGGCGTATAATGCAACACAAAAAATACAATCGAAATTTAAGGTTGCGCTTTATACGCCGGGTATAAAAACGAGAGCTTTAAAAATAACAAAAGAGATGAACGCATAAAAAGAATTTACTTCTACACACTTTGAAATTCTGATTATTTAAATGGAATTGCATGCCTTATATGAACTAAAAAAAGCGTTGTAGTTCTAGAAGTATACTATTTTTTCAAAAGTTTGGGATAACACATCGTATAAGTGACTTCAAAACATAAGAGTATTGTATACTAACATTTCAGATTTCTTTGTAAAAAGGGGGCGCGTTATACGGCGAATATAACTAAAAATTAAAAAATAAAGCTCGAAAGTATGGGTGCACGTATACGCCGGATTTTACGGTAACTGAAATTTCTTGTGTATGGCCTGTATAATAGTAGAAGTGTTTTAACCTTCAGATTTATCAATCATTGTTTTATTACAAAATTTACAATTCCTTATGTGAACATAATCACTGTTTTTTTAAGCAACTTCATATAATAACTAAGATAAAGTGTTCTGCTTTTGTAAAATTAAAATATCTCTTATCTTGAGAGTCATTTCAAAAATGAATATCAAAGCAACACATCAAAATTGAAAATTTGTTCATAAACGTTTTGTACAGACCGAGCTTGAATGTTTCGTAAATATTTCCCCATTTTAGTAATAATAATTTTTTCTTCTTCTTAATTTTAGCATATTTTTCTTAAAATTTACTAAATAAATCGGAAAACCATAAAAAAAATCTCTATATCTTTTTTTTTAAGTTGTCTTAAGTAGTAGGATACCTTAAAACATTTTCCTAAGATAGATGTCCCTTTATAATATTATAGCGATGTATAAGTTAATACTAATTTTCAATCATCATTTACTAGCTAAATATTCGATAAGAAAAATTCTATAAAAAGCTAGCTGAACATCCAGCTGGACAAAAATAGAAATATCTTTCATCTGTTGCTCCAATTCGATCACGATAACCAAATTCCTCTGAAGCATGAAATACATTGACTCTTCGTGCGAATTTGCTGATCAAACTACACTAGTGTAAGAAATTAAGAGAATTTGCAGACTTGGTCAATTATCTCTAGAACTACTGGACCGATTTTAATGGAAATTTGATATATACATACATTGAAACAATACGAAACAAATAACCTTTCAACAATTGCAATACACACGCATTATCGTGCGTAATATTCGTTGGAGTTGGAAGGTATGAAACAGCAGTGACAGAATAAACAAAAGAAATGGCAACCTCTTACAGCTATACAGGTCTCGATGGGTGATGTCGTAATAAGGCAGTTTTTAAGTTCTTGTAACAATTGGTCCCACTCATTCAGCAACGCTGCTTTCATTTTCTGGATGTTTCTCGGAGGGATTTGTAAGTTGTAATTGTCCTCTCCAGAGAGTCCCGAACATGCTCTATAGGTTTGAGGTCTGGAGACCTGGCTGGCCAATCCATACGGCGAATATCCTCACTCTCTAGAAATTCGTCGACCAGAAGAACTCTATGTAGCCTCGCGTTATCATCCATTAAAATGATTTTGGGGCCACATGCACCCCTGAAAAGGCAAACATAGGGCTCCAAGACCTCACACCAGTCACAGAGCCTCTTTCAGACATGGAGAGGTGTAGGGCCATCCAAGATGACCATTAAATCTCCTCCCCCTAATTGTTGATTTCCAACCAGACCATTAAACCTCCTCCCCCCTAATCGTTGATTTCGTGGACTTTGGAGGGTAGGTAGCGGGTCCCTGGTTTTGTCCATATGAACGTATGGCGAGAATCGGTGCTTAGGCTGAAATGGGACTCATCGGTCAACAGAACGGTCGCCCATTGATCCATACTCCAATCTCTATGCTATCTGCATCATACTAAAGGATTCTCCTGTTTGTAGACGTGAGCGGGATTCAAACAGCAGGTCTTCTGGCAAACAACACTCTCTCATGAAGTCTTTTTGAAACAATCACCCTTGATACACGGGTTCCTGTGACTGCATATAAGTAACGAGAAGCTGTCGATTATGCCTCGCTATAATCAACAAATGGCGATCTTCTATGGGCGTTGGCGTCGTGGCTCTTAGACGACCTTGCCCGGGCTTTCTCTCAAGGGATCCAGTATCCTGGAACTGTTTCCATAAGTTACACACGATGCTAGGCATTAAATTGAACTCTCTACAAATCTGGACTTCACATTGTGGCCTGCTTCTAGCCTCCCCACAATTCGCCACCTTATTCCATGATCTAAACGTTGGTGGTTACTCATTTTTACTGTTACAATTTGAATCGAAAAAGTTCAAAAAACATAAGAAATTCGCCAGTGTGCTGGCGAACGAAATACGTCTTAACTTACATGCGCTTATAAAGCCTGTTTTTCTGCTGGATCAGCCTACTGTGACGTCTTCGATTGGGGTGAACCCCACCCCATCTATTCATCTGAAGTTTTATGGCCCCAAACAGATGTTGGGTGACAAGAGCAGGTGGCCATGGGGGTTTTTTGTTGTCTGGCCTCGGACAAGCGCAGACATCGGGTCGGGAATTTAAATGGCTAAGGTCCCAAAGGAAATAGGCATTCCAAAAAATTTGAATAAGGCGAAGCCTGTATGCAAATCGGTGTATAGAGAATAGGGCTATGAGGCCCAGGTGGTGAGATGAATAGAAATTTCAAATTTGGGATGAGTTATGGCCCTTGGATTCCAGACAGACGAGGAATGTGTTTGTGTTTCCCGCGAAAAGGGGGGCGAAAGGGGCCCCGGAAACGAGGGCAGACCTTTTTTTGCCAAGGGGGAAGACGAGGGGCGTGGGTGGACCCCCCCCTGGTGTTTGGGGTGCAGTTGGACAGAAAAAAAACTTGGACGGAAGAGGAAAAAACTTGGAGAGCCCGGGATGGAAACAGGGGGTCGGGCCCTGGATAAACAGAAAACCCTGGGTAAACTGGAAGGCCCAAAAAGCAAGGGATTGTCGAGTGCCTTGCGGAATAAGGTGACCTCGAGTGAAAAAGACTTCCGCCCGGCGGCATAGTTATTGGATTTTTTAATAACATATGAACTATTAAATACTTTTTAAAATTTTTAAAAAAATGGGCTGTGACAAATTTTCTTGTTTTCTAACTACTGACGACGTTACACTACACATACGTGTACGCTTACGTATTTGCCGTACAAGATTTGCTTTTTTATCTAGAAGCAGTAGTTTTTCATTTAGTTCTGTTGTTTTCATGCAATTCGATAAAATATGCAAATTCTCTTATTTTATTTCATCAGTGTATGTATTCAAATAGAAATCTTCTAAAACGTAATAATCAGAGCCATTCGTTATTTTATTACATTATACTTTTTTTTATTTCTGAAACCGACATTAGTCATTTTTATTGAAAATTCAGTAAATAGAAACTAATCATCTAAGTGCGTTATAATAATTTTAGAATAATATCTGTTTGAATAATTACAGATTATATATATATATAACCGTAATTACCGTACCGATTAATTTACCGTAAAATCTGGCGTAAAACGGACACTTGTACCATAAAATGTTAAAAATAGGTGCAACAATTAAAAACTGTGTGCTCCAGTTTTATTCAAGATTTCAATAATACAGAAAAGATTATTTAAATAATTCGAGAGAATTGCATGTAAGTAGAAATACTGTTAGAGATAGGGTTTTAAAATGAGTTATATTACGTCTGATCAACTTCGCAACAATATTAAGAGCTGTGGCTGTATTTCAATTTGACTAGAATAAACGATGGGCTAAATTCATGTGATGTCATAGTCCCATGATAACTGCAAATGCATGTTTCCAAATAATCAGTTCAAGCGCTTCACTGTTGTCAACTTTTGCTTTTGGCAGAAAATTTACATTTACAGTACATATTTGTCAAAGGTAATAACGCATATAGGTAAATAAAATTCACTTGATTTAAAAATGCGCGTATAATATTTAACTTATCATCGTTATCCTTGAACATATTTATCCAATTATCAAATTTGAAATTTTACCTAGATTTATGCAAATAGAACAAGGCCAAGCCTAATGTCAGTTTGGAACTCCATGGAAAACACGTGATTGTATTTATCATGTGACCATCATGAATTTAGCCCATTGATTTAAAAGAAAAAATGACCCGCGGGACACGAAAGACCCGCTGAAGGCAATTTTAGAGGCCCTTCAATTGAATTTGAGGCAATTTTTTAAAAAAATGGCCTTGTCAGCCTTTTGTTGTAAAAAGCGCCTTTTTTTCTATTATTCTTGATATTTAAAACATTTCACATGTGTTTGATATCCATTTGAGATACAATTTTCTAAAAATAACGAATTTTTCAAAACTTTCACTGTATCTTAAATAATTTTAAATATAAAAAAGTCTGACTATTGCATAAAATCTCAGGCATTTTCTGAAAAAAGGGGGATTTTTATTTTATACAGGTTTGCGAAGTATTTTAATTTAACTTCCATTTAACTTTTTTTCAAACCGATATTATATACATATACCGTAAAATCCAGCGTATAACGCGCACTTTGAACACAAAAATAAGATCGAAACTTAAGGATGCGCGTTATACGCCGGGTATAAAAACGATAGCTTTAAAAATAACAAAAGAGATAAGCATAAAAAAAATTTACTTCTACGTGCATCGAAATACTTTTTTAGTTTAAAGAAACGACTTGCCTTAGAACTAAAACAGTTGTAGTTCTAGAAGTTTACTATTTTTTAAAAAGTCTGGGGAATAATACCTCAAATAAATGACCAAAACATGTATTTAACAATTTTTGGGAAAATTTCCCTTTTTAAAAAAAAAGGGGGTGCGTTATACGGCGAACATACTTAAAAATTAAAAAAATCAGCTTGAAGGTATAGGTGTGCGTTATACACCGGTGCGCGTTATACGACGGATTTTACGGTATATAAGCACCATCTCTTAGAATCACTTGTAGACTTTCAAAACAAACCTTCCTTTTTGTGTGTAAATTTCCTGATTAAAGTAGTCTTTTTTTTATAGTCATATGGCCTGCGGATCACTGTGAATTTATTGATGTAGTTCGCAGATCATTGTAAATTTATTAATTTTGCCTTCGAGTGTGAAAGGTTGAAAACCCCCAATGTGAAGTCATCTGACATAATTGCAATTTTTGAACGTTTTCCAAAAGAGAATGAAGTTCACTAGGTACTTTAAAATTAGCAAATATCCAGAAAGAATGAAAAATATTGATGTTTGTGAAGCTGCAGTCAATAAATTGAAAATATTAAAAATATATTTTTAAAAGTATTTCCGAAATGACAGATGGCCCTCTTAATATGATTGGACCAGAAAAATAAGTTTTCCTAAATTATTTCAAAATGAAGTTGGTCATCCAGTAATAAGATGTTTTTTTTTCCTTTTGCTTTTGCACACTTACAATTCATTGCGAATAAGATACTCTTTTGGCGTATAATAACATATGTCGAATAAGTCGGCTAAGTTTGTGAAGTTTCTTGAAGTGATATCTTGTTTTAAATCAAGGGGAGCCAACCCAAATGACCTCGTAGATAACTTCGGAAAAACCTTATAATCTCGCGGATCTCGTATAAAAATATTCAAGGTGTGACATAAAAAAAAGGGACAAAGTGTGTAGTTTGAAAAAAGAGTGGAGTTGGCAACAATTCTTTTGCGGACGTCTTCCCACACCCTTCCTCTGTCTATGTGGCCACTTTCGCCTTAACCGATTACACTAGTTGAGAGTACTGCGTCATTGAGGGGACAAGCGCAACTATATTCTGCCCGAAAAATGTCGAATCAACATCAAGTTTCGTGTGAAACAAGAAATCAGCCCCGGAAACATTTCAAATATTAACTGAGGCTTATGGAGATAAAACTTTGTCTTGTACACATATATTTTATTAACCTAAGCAGTTTCTGGTGGAATTGACAGTGTAGAAAATAATGAACCTGCTGGGCGCCTAAGGTAAGCGATTACAGACCAAAACATTGCCAAAATTCGTGCAATGAGTGGGTTCCCACTCACATCAGTGATCAGACTGTTAATCAACACTACTACATTAAACAGAACTGTTACCAGCAATGGCAGCATCGAATGATGAAGAGAACTCTTTTGAAGGTGATAATGTCAAGGAAAACTAAATTTGTAAGTAATTTTTGGGCCACTTGGTCTGTGTGTGTGTGTGTGTGTGTGTGTGTGTGTGTGTGTGTGTGTGTGTGTGTGTGTGTGTGTGTGTGTGTGTGTGTGTGTTGTTGTGTTTTGTGGTGTGTGTGTGTGTGTGTGTGTGTGTGTGTGTGTGTGTGTGTGTGTGTGTGTGTGTGTGTGTGTGTGTGTGTGTGTGTGTGTGTGTGTGTGTGTGTGTGTGTGTGTGTGTGTGTGTGTGTGTGTGTGTGTGTGTGTGTGTGTGTGTGTGTGTGTGTGTGTGTGTGTGTGTGTGTGTGTGTGTGTGTGTGTGTGTGTGTGTGTGTGTGTGTGTGTGTGTGTGTGTGTGTGTGTGTGTGTGTGTGTCACACTTCGTATATCTTTACATTAGATCTGGATTCATTGCATTTCTTGGAGTGAAAATTTAAAACACATTGACGAATTTTTACTGTTTTTATTGTTTTTCGTGTACACAAACATAGTGTAACGTCGTGAGTAGATAACAAACAAAGAAAAATTGTCACAGCCTCATTTTAAAATTAAAGCAGTATTTATTTGCTTCATAGGTTACTATATATGAAGTAATAAAGTCCAATAAATATGCCAAGCCGGTGCAGTCAGCCTCAGTCGCGGGAGTTCAATCTTTTCCCCGAATCATCTCTTATCGCCACCGACGTTCATCCTCTCTTCTTTCTATCCTCCACCGTCCAAGTCTCTTTTTTTCAGGGCTCCTCTCAAGTTTTTCTCCATCCAGGGCTCTCCTCCAAGTTCCCTAAAAACCCTTTTAAACACTAGGGGTGGGTCCACAACTCGCCCCTCGTCTCTTCTCATTGGCAGGCCACAAAAGTCTGCCCTCGTCCCCAGGCCACATTCGTGTCCTATTTGTGCGGCAAACACAAATACATTCCTGGTCCGTCTGGAAACTAAGGGTGCCATAATTCTTATCTAACTTCTGAACACCCTTGTTCATCATACCACCTGAGTTCTATAGTCCCATTCTCTCGACACCGGCCGAGGCGACAATATACTTTCATACAGGCTTGGCCTATTGTCAATGGGTTCCGGCTCTCTTTGGCCATTATGTCTTCTAGACTGGGTGTCGGCGTTTGCCCGAGGTCAGACAATAAACAATGACCCCATGGCCACGTGCACTTGTCACTCACATCTGTTTGGAGCCATAAAATTCAGCATGAAGGGAAGGGTGAGGTTCACCCCAATCGAAGACGTCACAGTAGATAATATAATAATAATGCAATGAGAGAGATCAAATAATGTTTAGTTAGAGTGAGACATTTGTTTCTCGACTCTTTCACTTAGTTTTCGCAAGTCGATCTCAATGCATGTGTATTTGCGCATCATAGTTGATGTTGCATGTTTTCGTCCGTTAAGTTTGAACGTAATTTATGTTTGATATTTTCGAAAAGAAGAAGGGGAAAAAAGATTCGCAGTAACAGAAGCAACGTGATAAAATAGTTACAGTTATTGGATTTATTTGTTAAAAAGAACACTAAATCAAAATATGGCACAAAATAGTCGCATTTTGTGAAGTTGTAACGCGAATCTCGTGGGCCGCAAAATAAATCAAACCGGGCCACCCCTCTTTTAAATCATTGTAACTGGGCCAATTTTCAAGAACTTCATGATACAGAATGATTGGCTAAATTGATATGTGTGTGTTTTTCAGGGACATAACTTTACATTTAAAGGATTTTAATAGAAAATTGCAAAGAGTTCGAATATACATAAGCATTTGTTTCTTTGTTTTTTCCTCAGTGGTGCAGCAGCCCATGAGGGCCAAGTCTTACTGTGCCTATCTTAGTTTACGTGACCTTAGGCGCTGGTTTGCATGTGCGGATGTTCCGGTCAAGTGGTCAGTCTGATGTGAAACCCCCAGTGTTCTGTTCCCAAGCAAGCTTGGTCCTCATTTATCGACCCACTGAATCGATGAAAGGCTGAATCAACTTTGCCCAGCCCGGGTTTAAACCCCGGACCTGTGGCGTGGAAGAGCGATACTTTTTCTTTGTTAGAGGTATTAAATCTGGAAGATTTACTAATTTTCCTAAACTTTTTTCGGATGAATTGACACTTCAAAAACATCAATGAAAACTGCAATTATTAGTTTTCAAAAATTCTTTATTGTATTAAAAAACAATCTTCAGATGTAAAAAAGTTCAAAAGAATTGGAAAGATTTTGAAAATAGGAAATTTTATACGGATTTATTCGACATGAAAGACTTCGATAACAACCTTAATTGGATAGAATTAGAAAATTAAGAAATGTAAACTATTGCAATGTAATCCAACTGGGATAAAAATTTGTAAACATGCGAAAACATATCGAAAAATTGGAGCATTTTAAATTGCTAAAAGGTATGTGAAGAGTTCAAATACCGTATTAAAAACTCAATGCTACGAGTAGAAGTGTGGATTAGTATGGTAGATGTCCTTGCTTCAGTAAAAAAAAATAATAATAAATGCGATGTGAAATATTTTCACGTCCACTTACTCTTTGGAACATTTTTTTTTATTTTTATTAAGAAGACTTGGTACCCTTTGAACCATTTTTTTTATTAATGTATTTAAAAATTATATTTTAGCATTTCATACAATATTTCTATTCAAAAAAATGATGCGAGGTGAAATTTTCACATATTATTCACACAATTTTAAAAATTAAATTTTTTTAAAAAAAATTTAGAAACTTTTAAAATCTTACTTCTTTTGTAATTATTAATTTTTTGACCTGAAATTTTTTTGTAATATTTTTAAGGATATTCTAAGCAAATTTAGGGATCAATTTTACAATAACTGAATTAGTTTGGGAGAAAAAAAAATAAAATGTTGATATGCATGCTAAAAATCAACAAAAAAGCCAAGCTTTCTTACATTTTAATTTTTTTTTAAAAAAAAGAGTATTAAGTTTACAGCAAAATGGATCCCTAATTTTGTTACATGTTTTATATAACACGCAGGGGAAAAATGGAAATGATTGGTAAGTAATTTTGGAAGGAGTAGCACATTTTGAATGCACTAATATTTCAAAAACACAAACTGAGAAAAACCACTTTAAAGTTTCTAATTCTGAAAAAATAATTATAATAAGCTTAAATAAACTTAAAATACCACTTTAAAATATTTGTTATATATTTTTCTTTAAAATATATTTGCTTTTTCGTAATTTTTTCAACCCATACATTTTTATAAATGATCAATTTTAGAGTATTAATTGCACAAGAAAATTAAAGAAAATTGTTAAAAAAATTTCTGTCACGACAGAAATTTTAGTTTTTTTCTTTACATAATATTGAAGTATTATATTTGTATGAAAAACATATGAGGAATAAGAATTGAAATTATAAAATTATTAATATAAAATGCCTTAATTCAAAAATTTTACATTCACACATTTCACACAGAAAAAAAAAATTACATTATTGAATTGCCTCGGTAATATCCTGCTTTATATATTACAGGTTCTTTTTTATAGTTATTATTTCTCTTTATAAAATAGATTTTTTTATCAAAACACTTTTATTTTTAGCTTTTTTTTCTAAAAAGGGGGCGTGACCTAATTGCCTAATTTGTTTTCAAATGAAGTTTTATCCAATTTCTAACTTTCCGACATGTACAAGTGATATATCAATCGAAAGATAATAATGCAAAGAATAAGATTCTATAAAAATAAAATTAAAAGGATCGTTCGGTCATTTGGAGGGGGGGTACCAAGACCCCTTCGTGTACCATCAAAGACTATATAGAAATAGATTGAGACTGATAAAGAAGGACTCACAGTGGTAATCTAATATTAAAAATCGCGTACCAATAACATGAAGCAAAAAACTTCTAACACAAACCATGTAAGTTATGCTTTTCTCATCTACTCACACTACACCTAGACTTCAAAAGATAAGAGAATTGTATATTTTAGGTTTTCTTCGTAAAAAAAAAAGGTGCGCTTTATACGGCGAATTTACCTATAAAAAAAAATTTGAAAGTATGGGTGCGCGTTACATATTACATGGGTATTTACGGTACATATAAATTCAATACGAAAAAATATATTTCCAAAAACCTATTACTTAAGATATGTTAGAATGCAAAAGTTGCTGTTGTTTGTCTCAGAACCGATTTTTAATTGCCGTATAATATTTTGTATATTATTATATAATGCAACTTATGTAATTTTAAGTTACCGTATTTACTCGCGCGCGCGCGAATATAAGCCGTATTTTTTTTACCAATGTTAATGCTACTGAAAATCGGGTGTGGCTTAGAATCGAAGAAAAAGGTATTGACTAGATTGGACAATGAAAGCAATTACAGGTTCATATATGTATTTAAAAGTTTATAATACTAGGAAAATAACTAATTATACACTTCTTATTAGTTCTCTTAAATTTGTTTTAATTTCGCAGAATTGGATATCGATAAACCATTATATATATATATATATATACATACACTACTTTTCATGCGGCTTAGATTCAAATAAATACTGAATATCAAATACAGACATACAAAAACAAGAAACGAAAAATCTCTAATCAGCTTCTCTTTCTAAATCGAGAATCGCCTGAAATCATTCCACAAAAACCTCTTTTTAAGAACCCGTGCCTTAGAAAACAACCTTCGTCGCATTCCTGATTTTCTTGTAAAGATCAGTCGCCAAATGTCGCCACCCAACCCTTTAGGACCCCATACAAAATGCCAATCAATCACCGTTCCGATCACGTGTCAATGAGGCCGCTTGCCGAGATTGCAGAAAAGCAGCGGAAGTAGCGAAACTTCTCGAACTTTCTTTATTTCTCACCTTCTTGGTTCCTCAGAAAAAGCATCAAAAGAAGGCTCAATATAGTAACACCCATTATCGGCTATTTCATGTCAAACTCAGATCTCGGAGTCACAAAGCATGCTGAGACGTATTTCTTCCACTTTCTTTTCTCGATTTCTTTTTTCCCCCTTCTATTTACGAGAGCAGGTGAAAGGCTTCATCAGTTTTATAAGGTAAAGTGCGAGGAGCGAGAAAAAATAAAGTTCCCCCTTTTTTTTACTTGCTTCCTAGTAAACTTTTGATACAGAGTGGAGTTTTATGTAGCGAAATTGAAAAATACATTGAGGTTTCAGATTGAGTTTATATTTAAAGAATTTTATTTGTAGAGTGATAGTGTGTTTCAAAATATCGAGAAATCAAAAGGGAAAAAAAATGTTTTTTTTTTCGTAGAAAAATAATTGCATTTGATTTTTATCATGCGTTATGAGAGCTGGAAAAAAATTGGGGATTTGCAACAAATTCTTATGTGCGTATTTTATCTTTATTAAACTTTCGTAAAATGTTACAGCAGTGTTTCTCAAACTGTGCCCCCCCCCTACAAGGGGGCATAAGTATATCGAAAATTCAAAAACTAAGAATTATTTTTCAAAAATTATTAATTTACTGAAAGGAAGCAAAACAAAATACAATCTAACGTAATTTATATAAATAAAAATGTAATGTGTGTTTGTTCAAAGCCGCTAATCTCCGAAGTTACTGGACCATTTCCTCTTAAATTTTGACATAACGTTGCATTTGAATCTGGACGGGTTCTTATGTACTTATTATTTCGTCATTCTTTCTAAATTTTTTAAAATTTAGTTTTTAAGGGATTTTAGGGTGTTATGACCTCATATGCTGTCGCGTTTATCACTAAATGGAAAATTTACACTTTGCACGCAGTTTTTCAAGATGATTACATATTTTTACTATAGCTATCTTTATCGGTTGGAATATTTATCCAATCTTTCTGTCCTTTGGTACTTAACTAGTATTATTTTTCGAATAAATCATTTTTTTTTAATGATTATTCTTTTAACAACTAAAATTTTGTTTTGTAGTTTTGGCAACATTTGGATAGTATTATTGCGGGATGTTTATGTGTGCGATTTGCTCACAAATTGCAACTTGCTTTTTTTTCTCTCTCTCTCTCTCTCTCAGTAATTTCTCGCAGAATTTATTGAAGTTATACTTCTTTTGGGGCGTTAGAGAAATAGATGAGGGTGAATTTTTACGGTGCGCGCGCACACCGTCACGGATGCGAAAATGCTTTGTCTAGAACATCAGATCATTGCAGCCATCGAAATTCTCAGAAAAATAATTCTTTTCATTTCCCTGAAGAGGAAACCTGAGTTTGAACTGGGGACCTCTCCATCTGCAGTCGAATGCTCTACCACTGAGCTATACCCCCGCGTCAGCTAACCTTTGCTTTGCGTTCTGTAGGAACGGATCCGATAATGCCTTGATTAGAAATATTTAGAACGGGACAGATCATTCTCACCTTCAAATTTCTCACAAAAAAATATTCCTCTTCGCTTCCCTAAAGAAGAGGGCTCCCGGGTTTGAACAGAGGACCTCTAGATTAGCAGTCGAACGCTCTACCATTGAGCTATACCTTCCGCGTCTGCGAACCTTTGCTTTGCGCTGATTTGTGACGTCACTACTAGAAGGGAGAGATCGTCCTTCGCCTACGGAACTTCTCTGATGCATCTGTTTGAACACTTTCTGTTATTAAATCAAACATTCTTACAGGAAATTAAAAAAAAAATTAGTAAATTAATCTTTAGATTGTGTTTCATGTACATAAAACATAAGAGTAAATATTAGTTTACCTATGTAAATAACAATTGCAAGCATATGATTATAGATGTATTTACTACGAACGCATTGCGATGAACATAAACACATTTATATTACATTGTAGAAAATTATAAGAGCCTTTTGTGGATTCGTATATTTATTTTTGAAGTTATCTTTCTTTTTGGGATTTAGGAAAAAAGGATGGGGGTAAATTTTTACGA
The DNA here is from genome assembly GCA_019973955.1 of Trichonephila inaurata madagascariensis. Classification (NCBI taxonomy): domain Eukaryota; kingdom Metazoa; phylum Arthropoda; class Arachnida; order Araneae; family Nephilidae; genus Trichonephila; species Trichonephila inaurata. Next base: position 14,805 of record BMAV01004891.1, read on the forward strand.
TGCGCGCGCACATCGTCACAAATGCGTGCGCATACCTTCACGACACCGATGCGCGCCCGCACACCGCAGTCTAATATTTTAACATGCCACTTTTTTGGTACTATGGGACTGATATTTGGGGGATCATAATAACTATTGTTATAAACCATATCTGTTGGGACGCACTCCCCCCGCCTCTGAGGCGTTTGGCCAATATCTCGGCACCCGAGCCTCACAGTCCATTAGGACCTGGCTCATTCGATCCCTCTCTATCTGCTCTTCCAGTTATTATAATTTCATGCTCATAGGGCTGTTTCTTTCATAGTTTTTAACTGTCTTAAACTTTTTAAATTTGCTTAAATTCTCAATATCTTGGCTCCTGTTCGAGTCCCGGACTTGAGATTTGAACCAAGTGTTCCACTCGTCGAGACCCATCCAGTCATCTGCTTCATTCCCATTGTGTAGGCATAGGGAGGGCTTAAGCACTAAAATATCATGCTCCCATGTTAATCCTATGGAGACTGGAAAAAATTAACCCCCCCCCCCTCAGTAATTCTGCTTGGAACTTGATTTTTGGAGGTCCACCATATTTTCGTATTAGCGCGAGCTTTACGTGGAATTGGTCCCCTCCCCCTTACAGGGCTTCCTCAGAAATAATGATAATAATATGATATCAAGAGTTATTATTAACTAAAAATTTGGAGACCGATACAATTTGAGAATCGATATTTACTACCAAGAAAAAGAAATTTCTATTCTTAACATTTTTTTACCAGAAGCTGCTGACGGTGCTTCAACAATGATGAGGCGTTATAACGGCTTCATGGTGCTTTTAAACCAGATAGTAAGTGCCCACTAAAATTGTAACACCATGAAGGAAAGCAAATACAAAAAATAAGACATTTATTGTACTCAAATTGTATGGCATAAAGACAAAATTATTAAATTTGCAAGCAATTTGGGGTCTTAAGGAGGTGTGAAATTAGTAGACCCTTACCCGGTTAGGCACGGAGTCGAACTGGGTTTGGATGACAGAAATGGGCAACACATTCCCTGTTGCTTCAAATCTAACTGTATGCCACGTTTCATTAACCGCATTAATTGGAAAGGGGTGGCGGGCCACACTCTCTCAGCAACCCAAGACCGTCGACCTAGAGATGTGCGCGTCGTTTACGCAGTGGTTGCCCAAACCATCACACCCACAATAAGGAACTTTAATGGTATCTAAAGTAAACAGACTGAATGTGTTCTCGAACTCAATATCATTTGGTGAGAACGTGCATGATTAAAGTTAAAGTAAAAAATTTTTACTATTTAATTAAATAAAATATTCAAAATTATATGAGTTTCAGCAAGATGAAACGCAGTCTCAGTAAAGCTTTAACTAGGCTTATTTTAAAGAGCTATTGTAGTATTTATGAGGTTTTCATACATTAAGAAGAGTAAGTTTTAAGTTTGACATTATAGAGAAAAGATATCGTGTTAATTTACTAACCTTCATATGAATAAGCAACAGATTATTTTGAGAAATCTTTTATCTTTTTTATGATTAAAGAGGAAAGGAATAATAGAATAATTAATTTGTGTGTTTTTTATACATAATTAACATTTTTTATTTGTTTGTATTTTGTATAATGTCATCGCAATCATAATGTATAATTATAATTTTGTATAATCATGATTGTACTTTTTATATCTCTCTCAGAGTTATCTTATTATTTTAACTATCTTAAGATTTTATAAATTCCTCAAATATTCCTAAAACATTTATTTTCTCTTTTTAAGGTATTCTAGAATAATAAGTTTTTTTAATAAAAAAAATGAAAGTTTTAAAATTATGTGAATTAATTTTTTCGTTTTTATACCATTAATAAAAATTTAAATATAAGCTTCTAAATTAATTATGTCTAAACTCATAATCTGTTTAAGCTGAAAAATGCCGGACTGTTTAAGGCTGTATATCTTGTTCATTTCTAGTTCAAACAAAAAATCTCACAAAGCGAGAATCATACAATTAGGAACTTGCTAATGGTTTCTAAGTTTATATGAAGCGCATCATAATTTATTTCGAATAGAGTTGTTAATATGAAGCCCTGTGGCTAAGTGGTAACGAATTACGCTCTCGGCCACAGGTCCGAGGTTCAAACCCCGGGCTGGGCAAGGTTGACTCAGCCTTTCAGTCTGTCAGTGAGTCGATAAATGAGTACCAAACTTGCTTGGACATAAAACAACTTGTGGTTTTGCTTCAGACCACCTGACCGGAACATCTGCTTATGTACCTCAGTGCCCAAGGTCACATGAAAACTGAGAGGGGCACAGTAAGCCTTGGCCCTCTGTGGGTTGTTGCACCACTGAGTTGAGCTTAGTTGAGTTTTTAATATAAATCATATTTTGCATAATATTACTCTAAATTGAGAACAATTATTTGGATGCATTCTTATTTTCAATCGAGAAAACAAAACTTTCATCTCTGGTAATTTCTTAACAGCCCAGTATTCAAAATTCCAACACTAATGAGTATAACTTACAATGTATGACTACGTATTACTCTCAAGAACTTAAGCTTCCTCCTTTTGGTACCCGAAATTCGATTTCACACAATCTCACACACAACGAAAGACTCTATTTGCTATTCGCGAAAAGATAAAAGAAGAAAGTGACGACACCAAGCAGCGAACAAAGTAGTCTTTTAAAACAAAAGTTTTAACAAGCAACTCTTCCACATTTTACCGTTGTTTTCCAACATAATTTATTACTGGTACGCTCCTTCGCGAAAACGTGTTTCAAATTCTTAGCAACGACGCTGGTCTTATTTCCTTTGCTGCATTGCTTGTTGCAGAAATATTTTGCGGAGAGCGAATGTGTGGATTTTAGAAATCCTGTTAACTTCACTCTCGACTAAGATAACTTTAATTGTTATTGCACTTTAATTATATGTAAATGAACTCTCCGAGAGGGTTTCATCAAAATGAATTTAAATTCGCATTTACCTAATTGCGTTCGCTCCCCGAGCGAGGATTAAGGGGGAAAGAGGGCGAGAAATTTGGTCCGAGCGACTTAGAGCTGCCGTCAAGTCATTTATACACACATAATCAATTCCATTCGCATAGTTATGCGAAGAATCAGAAGTCGGCACAGAAACGCTCCTTTTGCACTAAATCACTTAGCTTTTGGCGAAAACTGAATTAATAATTTGAATTGGTTCTGTGAATAAATCAGAATGGATTTATAGTTAGTGACCTGGATGAACTGTGGGGACAAACTATGGCGAGATTAATGAGACGGATGCCAAGGACAGGGACCGATTCATATACAAAGCGGGAAAGGCGGCAGGGGTTTAATAAAGGTGTATACCTCTGAATATTATACCATTCTTCTGATTAAATGTAAAGCGCTGTGTGCGTAATACCCTTAATAAAACTTTTCCCCTTAACTTTCAAATGACCTTTCTGATTGAAACAATATACGAAGAAAAAAAAATCGTTATAATTTTATATTTTATGGAGATTTTATGGATAAAGTTCTGTTAAACAATAAATAGAATCATGCTAGATAAGTACATAAAAGAGATTATTTTCGCTTCCATTACATGAAATATGACAACCTCGCTGTGGGGGGAAAAATATCTACAACTGTACTCTTATACATAAATGTTTGAATATTTTTTCATGGGATTTATACAAATCCACACCATTTAATCGTATATTTTCAAACTTTTGCAGGGAGCTTTGCTGATGTTTCAAAGAAGCCGTAAGCATATTTTCGCCAAAAAAAAAAAACATTTTTTATTTATTCTGAATGTTTTTATGAAACCGCCTTGATTAAGGAAAGGTTTGCGTGGGTATATGCGAAGTTGCTAAATTCTGAGATATGGAGCTAATAGTGGAAAACTATCCCCATTCATGTTTGTTGTTGTTGTTGTTGATCCTCCAGGGTCTGACGAAGTCAGACAAGATTAATTAAATCGTTGGCATTGAAAAAGTCGAGCACAAGAAGCGGATCAGAGTAGATATCTTTGCTTGTGAAATCCATGCAACGCATTACAAGTTCGGGCGAAACCTGGTGATCTTGACACCTTGCACAGATGGAGAAAATCTTTTTGTTCGCTGAGAATGAGAGGCGATGTGACCACTGACAAGATGAGAGTGTAGTTGGGATCATCTGTCACACTTGAGGGCTAGGACCAGACCAGGTCTATTACCCTCATACCAACGATGAGTGGGAAGCACATTCCCCTTCATCAAATTTTGAGTTTTTTTTAACGAGTATAATTCCAGATAGGTAAGAGGGGATGTATTGACCGTAGTTTGATACACAGCCCCTCCTTTGATAGTTTGCCCGCCATTTCATTGCCGTAAAGTTCGACATGAGATTAAATCCACTGAAATGGATATCATGGTTCAGCGATTTATGTTTCAGTTTGTGTAAGATGGAAACACTGGTTTTGTCGCCAACAATAAACCATTCGTAAAGGTGTTGAAGTAACTATGGCTATCGGGGAGAATGCAAAGATCACTGTAATTCTTCTTAGACAGAATGGCCCCAAGTCCAGCGTCAATGGCTATTAGTTCACTTCTGAAAACTGAGCAGAAATCTGGATTGCGTTTTTTCAGAGACAATTTTTCCTGGGGCGTATCAATATAGATACCGCTACCGGTCTGGTTAGATATTCTACAAATATCAGTATTAATCTTGATTTCATCTCGTTGATGATCTTCAAGGCTAAATGTCTAAGATAGCTAGAGACAAAATTTTTCTTAAGGATAGGTAAACTTAGGTTGAGATGGAAATAGGCCCTGTGTGTGGATAGTCCCTCCGAAGGATTCAAGTCTAAGAAGGATTACCAGTCTAATAAAAGTGCATAAATTATATCATTTATAAATAAAAGTACAATTTATCTGATTATTGTAAATTGTATATTTCTTAATGCATTTGAATGAATTCTTCTCTTTAATTCTGAAATATCTGATTTTTACTTATAGTAAAGTAAAAATAACGAAATATGACTAATTAATTATAACTGTGGCTTAAATATTAAAATTTATGGATTTAAAGACATTTCAGAAACTCGAAATATGTAACTAAATTATCAGGGAATATTTCAAAAAGCGTATTTTACTATTTTTTGGAAGAGATTAATATAGATACCACATTAATATAAAATATTAATAGTAGTTTTAAAGTTCACATTATTTATTAATAATTGAAAAAATTAAGAAGTAATCACAAAATGAGTTTTTTTTATCCATTTTAGTGATTTTAAGTAATGGAAAAATTGCCATTAATTTGAATTAATTCTGAAATGCTAATCGGAAAGCAAAAGATTTTTTTTTTTTTCATTTTCATAATAAAATAGTCGCATTAAAAGTTAGAAAAGTAAAAACTATTTCTCTTTTTATAAAAAACTCTATTGAATACTAGTTATTTAAATTACGATGTTCTGCTGTCAGAATTCTCATTTATATCTTATTATTTCTTCTTAGTTATTAACTGAATAATTTAAAATATTAAGCACTTTAAAATTGTATATTAGTGTCATAAAAAGAGTATCTCTAACTTAGAAGAAAAAAATGTTTCTACGTAAAACTATGAAGTTTTAAAATATAATTCCTTATATTACGTCCTTAAACTTATGTTTGCTTTTCCAAATTTTCTAGCAATAGATATTATAAGGACAATAAATCCATATTGTCATGTTTTAAACCTATTTTTCAAAATGTGTCTGCAAAATTATTTCATAAAAATTTTAAAGTTCTTTAAAACTTTCAATGTAAAATGTCAAATTTATGTTGAATTATGATAGCTCATATATATTTCAGTATTTTATATCACCATGATAAAAAAATAGTAAGTGCTTGTTAGGCATTACTAAAAAAATTGTAGTATTGTAATTATACAGCTCATAAATATTCATATTCATGTAAATATTCATCATATTCATTTAAGTACGCTAATTTAATTGTCATTCAGAAAAGAAACAACACAGCCATACTTAATGATATATTATTATGTACATATGTGTGTATTATTTATTTCCAAAATGCCTCAAATAATTTTCAACACAAAATATTCAAACAGCTTCCAAGGCATTTTTTATACTTAACACTATTATTAATTCATATTTATGTTTAAAAAAATTCTTAAAATCACATGCCTGATAAACATAGGGCTGAATAAAGTTATCTTAATTCCTGGTCGTAATATTAATAATTCAGAAAACTCTTCTTTTTTTTTTATTTTTATTTTAAACAATAAATTGCATTAATAATGTAGAAAACAAATGATTATAATTCTAGTGAAGTATTTCTCCATAAAATTAATTCAAAAAGGTATAAAAATATATGTATGTTTCAGTACATTTTTATGAACATATCTTACAGTTTTTCATCATACGACATAAGCATAAGTTTAAACACAAACAATAAACGTAACATAATTGTTCTGCGTAAAGTTGAAAAAGAAAACAATTTTGCCACAGAGTTTAATTTATTGTTTATTAACATCGCATTTTGAAGCAATATGATGGCTGTTATTGCAGACTATCTGCAGACAAGAGACACAGTCCCTCTAGGAGGTGGGATTTTAGTGGCACTAGAGTTCTAATCCAGTTCATTAAAAAAGATATTTTTCATTGGTATAATACAGTGCTTCTCAAACTTTCAATATTTTCGACCCAATTTTTAATTATAATTTTCCTCGCCCCCCCCCATATGATAACAATGTATTGAACTCAATAATGATATACTTTGACGCTTAAGCAACAGTATGTGTGTGTGACTTTAATTATAAACCGTACAAATTATCAAGATAAGTATTAAATTGTGTATGTAATATTATATATGACAAGCCCATGGAGTCACTGGTCATTATTAAACTTGTTCTTAACTTAATATATTTCCAGATTAATCAAGCAAGTTGTGCAGTATTGATACATTTATAAGTGTATTACAATGTAAATGCTTATTTTATTTTTTAATATGTCACAATGTATTTTGTTTCGCTTCCTTTCGGAAAATTAATAACTTTTTTAAACAATATTTTGTTTTCGACTTTTCAATATGCTCGCGGCCCCCACCTAAGCTTATCACACACCCCTAAAGGGGAGTGCCCCACAGTTTGAAAATCGCTGGTATAATATAGTTTTAAATTTTTCCCTTGGTATAGTATACCTTTAACCTTATTACACCAATACCCTTTAGTATTGTTGAAAGTTATTGTGAACTGTAAAACAGACAAAACTGAAAAGAGATTGACAGATGAGTTAACCAGTTATTGGTGGTTAAGACAATTGACCCTTTGATTGACAAAAAATTCGAGATATTTGGGGATGTTTAGGGACCGAATTCTTGTCACTAAATTTATCATCAATGAATTCACCGCTTCCTTTTCGGCATTATTGATAGTAATATTCACTCTTTCCTTTAAGATGTGCCAGAGCCCGAACTAAGCTAAGAAAATATTTTTAGAAAGAAAACTGTTTCGATTCTCATGAAAGTTTGCGACGTAGTAACTTATACATCTGTTCATTATATTGCCGTGTTAAAATTTCAAAATACTCCCCAAAGAAATTTTTTTTATTTTAACATGTAAAGGGATAGCTCATTTAGCATTATGATATAGTGTGCGTGCGTGTGTGTGCGTGCATGTTTATTAATGTCACAACTATAAAGCAATACGACGGTTATTGACGACGGACCTCGTAGTCTTAAACCACTGTCAAATGACGAGGACACCTGAGCTGGACCCTCACCAAACCACCATGCCATGGCAACCGGAGAACTTTGAGTCACCACAGATTTAACGCTCATCAGCCCTTCTACACTATGGGTAAAAAATATTCAGAATTTGTGTTCCATTATTTAACATTACGCGAAAATAACCTGAAACCATTTTTCCATCCCTAGTATCCCTTCGGTTGTGGAGACAATGACGTCTGAGCTTACTCTAACTATTTTCACTGCTTGCCAACCAAAATACTGCATCATGAAAGAAGCATCAAAACCACATGAAATTTTCTCCATTCTTATATATGCATATGATTACTATTCAAATGTATAAACATATCATGGTTGACTTCAGTGCCACCAACAAGTGCTATATAAAGAAAGAACATAATGTCATTTTTAAGTACTGGAATTTCTTTTAGTGTGATTGTTTTTCAAACAACAGCTTCAATATACCTTAAAGGGACCTACGAGCGTCATTCGAGTGAGGTTTCGAGTTCGACCTAAGGAATATTGTTACCTACATAAAATGCGCAATTTTTTCTGAGAAATAGGTGATCTCGTGTAAGGTATAACTCAGCAACAATATTTAAAATCTGTTATGGAGGGATACAAGAGATTGCAAAAGCCTCCTCGCATCACTTCACATGATGATCGGCATACTACGCACATCGGATTGATAGATTCTATCAGCAAAGATATATCTCAATAAATATGATCTGTTGCACAACATTATGTGTTGGCATGTACTATTTAGTTTGTAGTTCAGTAGAATGTCCCCAAGGCATCTTTTGCTGAGAATCACTAATTTCTCAAATCCACACACGTTCACTTGAGTAATGATGCATTGAATGAAGGACATGGACAAGCGGATGGTATGACATTATCTTTATAGAATCACACTTCTGTTTGTAACTCTAAGATGATTGGATTAGAGTCTTAAGATAGCGTGGAGAGAGCTTTCTTAAGTGTTGGTTTGTTCAGCGCCATATTATGTTTTGAAGTGTGGTATTGTTTGCCCTAAACTCTCCTAGTCCTAGTCCTACTCCTCCTCCTAAACTAGTCCTCTACTGGGGCAATGACTACCCAGAGCTGTATCCCTGAAGTTTTGGAATTTGTTTTCTCTCTCACCTTCTGAGCTTGAGTGCAGTATATTCTGACCACGCATGTCAGGCAATGTTCGAGATTTTTTCACTCATTTTCATAAGGCTCGAATTCTCGTTATTTTTACTCTAATTTTAACCAAGTTGTACTTCTAATCTATTACTTATCCAATATATCTGGTAGCTGTTTGAAGAACGCCTAGCTTGACATACACCACCTGTGGCTGCACTGGATAAATATTCGAAATATTTAGAAGCAGAAATTCCGACACGATATCCAAATTCTCTTTTATTCAATGTCGGAGAGATTATTGACAGTCATTACTACAAGATTACATTACTGATTTCACACACACATCGTCTTCTTCGCCTAGCAGAAGTTTGTATTTTGAGAGAATCAATTCAACTTAGTACTTACAGTGTTATTTAGTTTAGAAAATTCGATTTTGAAAAATTTTGAAATTTGATTTTTTAGAAAATTCGGTTTTGAAAAAATTTTATTTAAAAAATTTTGAAATTTGATTTTTTAGAAAAGTTGGTTTATTTGAAAAATTTTGAAATTTGATTTTTTAGAAAATTTGGTCCTGTCCAACTTGGTGTTGCATTTTGGATGTCCTCCAATTATTGTAATAAAATTTAAATTGAGATGCTATTTTTGAATTCAAAACTATATCTTTAAAGATCGTATATCTTCAAAACTATACGGATGATTCAAAGATAAACATAGATGCAAGTAAAATATGAAATGTGTTTCTAATAAACATTTTATCCCTTTTTTTTTTCACTAAAATATAATTATTTTTAAGATTTTTTTTTAATATAAAACATTATACGTTCAAAATTAGAAAATTTAATATCTTTGTAATAAAACCAAGAGAGACTTCCCTAGAACAATAGTACATGTACATGAAACGCTCTAGATTCAAACCAATCGCTCCACCAATGAAATACCTTCCTATAAATTAAACAATAATCCCATTAAATAGGATAGCCTTTTCCTTTTTCTGCCCTTTCCTAACAATTTATGAGCTAACCAGCTTATTTTCAGATTAATATCAACGTCCCTTTTTCTAGTAATATGTTCTTTATTTCCTCGGTCATTGTGCTAGGTAGATATAAATTCGTTTTATGAGAAAATTAATCTTACCGAATTAAGCTTTCTTCATAAGGATAATTGATTAGTAGACTGCTGTGTAAAGAACGGAGATTAGCAATAACTCACGCTTTCTTCTATTATGTGGAAGTGTTATTTTCCTTTCCTTCCTATAAAAAAGCAGTATGAGGAATATATAATAGAAGTAATCTAACAGGAGTGTTCGATTGCGATACGCAGCGGGATGTAATTTAATTGTTAGAGAAAGTTGCTTTCTTGTGTGAAACATGTTTAGCAAACTGGATTTGTTGATAGATTTTTTTTATTGTTATTATTTTTTTGCTATGTCGTTTTCTCTAAATTATGCATTCGAGGTAGAATGTTATTGCAGTGCTCAACAGAATTTGAGAAGGATGTTAATTTTCTTCGTTATATTATTTATTCCTGGAAAATTTTGATTATGAAAATTTTAAAATGATATGCTAGTTATAAAAAGAATGAACTCTGCTTCTTAAATGTGAAAAATAATAGTTTTGTGCAAAAAGCTTTTGTTTTAATTTTAGTTTACACAAGATAATTTGCAGTACTAGATTTTGTAAATGAAGAAAATCTTGAGAGAAAAAACTAGCAATTATTTGTTCGAATTAGAACGGGATGTAAATGGTGAAGGATAGACAGCATTTTTATTCAATGTGAAATTAATATTCAGTAGTTAATTTTAATCATTACTGATCTATGATTGGTAAGAAGGAAAGCTGCCTGGTATAGATCGAAGTAACAATGCCCAAATAAAATCGATACAAATTATCTAAAAATGCTTTCAAAATATATTTCTTAGAATTGACATTAATAACTTTACATTAAAATATCGGTAATTCTTCCGAATTCTTCTACTACAGTAAAGATTAAAGCGACAAAAATGAACCTAAAGATATCTTTTATTCACACAGAAAATCCCTAAAATTTACTAAATATATATTTTTTTATATAGATTGAAAGAATTTGCAAATTCTTTAAGTTAAAAAATGAGCTAGAGAGAAAAGTTCTCAAAATTTAAAAAAAAGACATAAGATATTTAAACGTTATAATTTTTCAGATAGAACTAAATAAATATATTGTTACGAATTTTCTTTAATGAATGCTTAAAATAGTGTAAATATTTTTTTTTGGATGTGTAATACGTTTATATTACTTTCTGTTGCATTTATTTTCTGTTAAAATTGTAATATTCGCCAGCAACGCCGTTCCTTACATTATAATAGCGTTTCAATGAAAACTTCGTGAAATCTTGGCGATAGAGACAAGTTGGCATCATTTTTGGCGACCATTTTTGACGAGTTCGTGACCCTATGGATTTTTCCGGAAATTACAGGAGAAACCTACTAATATCACGATATATGATGTAAGTAGATTTTCCGAGAAAGATACATATGAACTATAGATAGGAAATCGCTCGACGAAATTTAGTTGCTTTGTCTTGACCAATGAAGAATCGACTAGTGAATTGTTATTACTTCGGCTGTTGAATAGGGCAAGCGAGTTCTTGGGAATGATCCTTAAACATACTTGCATTTTAGACACTGATAGTTTTATCTGAGCTCTGTAGAAGGTGTGAATTAAGCGAATTTGGGTACTGTATCCTGCATTTCAAGTATTGTTTTACCAGCAATAAATTTCCATCGCTCCTGAAGAAGTAAGTGTCTTGCTCTTTGAGACTGATAGTATACAATCATTGAGCCCCAGATCTACGTTCCAATATATTTGTTTAATACGCATTTGATTAATCCAATTTAAATTGAATCAGACATGTATGAAAGAATCAGAAATGTATGAATCAAACAAAAAATAGCACATAAATTCCAACGTACTTTAATCACTAAATATAAAATTAAAAAGAAAAAAAAATATATCTAGAAAAAAAAAATCAAACACGGTGAACTGAATATCACATTAATTCCATTTTACAAAACTACGTTACCACATTTTATAAAAATGATTCAATAGACAGGCAGGAAAATTCGGAGTAAACGCATATGAGAAGAATGTTTTGAAGTGAATCTCGCTTAAATATATTTTGCAACTAATCGAAGGGAAAAAATTGCTTCAATGAGCAATTTTTATCGGGATCAATTTTCGCACTATTAATTTAAAACNTTTAAAACTTTCAAATACATACATGAACCTGTACTTGCTCTAACCTTTAGTATCATGTTCGATTTCCCTCAACCAACAAATTTTTTCTCCTTCGATTTTAAACCGCACCCGATTTTCATCAGCACATTAACAGTGAGCGGAAAAAGGGGCGGCTCAGATTAGGATAAATACGGCAGTTCTATGTTGTGTCATTAAAAAGAAAAATACCGTGGGTACCTTCCAGAAAGTTGTAGAAAGGCAGTGGGCCAAAGTATATTTTTTCGTTTATACATTGAAGATGCTGAAATTTTCAGCAATTCATGAAAAAAGCACATCAGTCACTGGAAATACATAAAACTATTCAAAAAGCCAGATTTTTCATCAATTTAGACTTATCTTGCTTGAATTACAAATCTTCCTCCAAAATCTACAAATCAGTAGGCAAAAATGTGTTTCACATTTTTTATGCCGCTCTTTAATTCAGTAACTTATCGACAACTTAAATTAGACAATAGAAATAAGTTGGTAGCACTACATGTATTACAGCTAAGAAAATAAATGTATTTGCTAAAATTTAGATTATATATATATATATATATATATATATATATAGTCTAATTCTCTACAAACGATATATGAATATTCAGAAATCAAAATAGAAAAACACATAGAGACAGTAAGAAAACCACACAATGAAGGACACATGAGCAATCGAAATTTAAAAAATGGATGCTGCAGTATTATAAACATTGCTGATTTAGGACAGCTCATGTATACAATAATTTATATAAAAGTGGGGTTGAATATGTTTCGTGGGCAGCCAACCTTCTTCCTTTATGTTAATAATACTGAGCAAAACCCTATTGAAAATAATGGATAGGAATATCTAAGTCCATTACAAGATAGAGGTGACTTACCTAAAAATTGAATTTAAAATGCAGAGCCCGTGCTAAATCTGAGTGCAATAATTAAGTTATTGCCAGATTCTGGATCCAAATGCAGATTCAAAGCATGTGAATGGCTGAAATGTAGCACTTAACAAAAGTATTAAAAGAATAGAAATAAAAAATTAAAAAGAGAGTTTACAAACTACTACAACTTTATTGACACTAGAGTTATAAAATAAAAAATAATTAAATAATAATAAATATTTTTATATAATATTTGAATATGGAGGTTACTATAATTAGGAAAAATGATAAATTTATAGTAATAAAATATTATTAATATAAGGAATTTTAATCCTTACTATTTAGAATTGCTTTATTGAAATAACTGTTAATAAAAGTAATTGGGTATTTCCGATTTAAATAATATTTAGTAAAATGTATTATTTCTGATTTTTTTGAAACTAGAAATTGATTGCACTGCATATAATTAGTAACAATATTTCTGAATATAGAAACATGTACATTACTCTCCCAATGAGGAACTTTTATAATAATAAAATTAAATTCTTTTCTTTTATCATAAATATTAGAAACTATAACATTATCTTTTAATTTGATATGTATATCAAGAAAGTTTGCTTAATTGCTTTTACTATTTGTCTGTATTAAATTAAGATATTGTGGATAAAAATTAGTGTTAGGTTTAAAATTGTCTTGGTTGCCTAAAATGATTATGTCATCTACATAACGAAAAATGTAATATTCAGAATTATTAATGAAACTATTTTCAAAATAATGTAAATATAAATTGGCA
>BMAV01004891.1:38503-49063 GCA_019973955.1 Trichonephila inaurata madagascariensis
TAAAGTCATTAAGTTTCAAGGTCAACAATGCCCAAGTTGAATCATGAATTGATGAGGAATAATAGTGATTTTCTCACATTAAATCCAATACAAACAAATTGCTCATGTAATGTGAAAGTCAGCAAAAAGAAGTACTAGTTTGGACTATATATGGTAAACTGTAGTCTTGACCATTCGACTACAGTTCAGATTTACAGAGCGTGTTCCAATAGATATCATATAAAAAAAATCTGTCAACATTATATATTTCAAACAAAACTCTCTTTAAATTTGTAAATATTGTGATTTTATATATTTGAAACTGTTTTAAAAATGTTAAAAATTTGATTTATTTCCTTTTAATGTTCTTATTTATTTTATGAGATACGTTTCTATAATGTTTGTTTTCTATAAGAAGGGACGGGACATAAGTTTTTGTTTTTAATCAAAATTTAAATTGATACAAAATGTTGAATTCAAAACTAGTAAGTACAATCAAATCCCCTTTTGAGTTTATATACGCAAGAAAAGATTTAAAAAAATAAAACTAATGAAATGCAAAAGTATAAATAAATTTAAAGCTTTTTATGAATTTATTTTCAATTTAACAGTCTGGAAAATGATTTTTAACTTATCTCTATTTGAATTAGAAGCTGGTATTCTCAAAAACATTTTTTAAGTTCAAATAAATGTATATGTAAGTGTAAAAAAAATTTTTTTAGACTATATCAAATTTTTGGTCACTTTCATATATTGTTGCCAGGCCAAATCTTTATTATATATATCTTTCTTATTGTTTTATAAACAATGGGTCTCATCTTCTTAAAATTAAGTTAGGTAAAAAAAAAAATTTTTTTTTTGAGAAATTCTATGAAAAAAAATTTTTTATGGGAAAGTCGTTATTCAGATTAGAACTTCTAGTATTAAATAAATATATATAAAAAAACAAGATAAGATATGGTTAGTTGTTTTAGATATAGTAAAAGAGAGAGATGAAATGATAGGGTTACAATAGAAGATTAAGAAGCTGATCTCAAATCTGACAATATTAGATACATAAATACAATGAAGTCAACATTTCTCGAACTTAAGCAGATACAATAAACTGATTATCTATAGATAAAGAAACACAATAATGCTGATATTTCTGAGATAAGTTAATGTAAGAAGCATGTGTAATGCAATCCCCCCCCCCCTCCGGTTAAAAATGTTATTCTCAATTTTTATTTGGTAATTACACTGTTGAAAATAATTTATTTTCTTTAGAGAAATTGCATATTTTACTGTTATTGTTCTTTTGACTCTGCCGTTTTCAGTGCTTGCATTAGATAATGAATTAGCTTTGACTCCACCGATGGGTTGGCTGTCTTGGGAACGATTTACATGTAATACAGACTGCAAAAATGATCCAGATAATTGCATTAGTGAAAAACTCTACAAAGACATGGCTGATAGACTGGTGACCGATGGCTACAAGGATTTAGGTTACGAATATATAAATATAGACGACTGCTGGATGGAAAAAGAGAGACAAAGATGGTAAACTTGTACCTGATAGCGATTCCCTAATGGCATCAAAGGCTTAGCTGATTATAAGCCCTCCAAAGGACTTAAGCTTGGTATCTATCAAGACATTGGCAATAAAACATGTGCTGGATTTCCTGGAAGCTACGGGCATTTTGAAATAGATGCAGCAACATTTGCTGAATGGGAAGTGGATATGTTAAAAGTAGATGGCTGCTATGCTGACCCAAAGCAAATGGATGATTTGTATCCAGTTTTCTCATCAGCGGTGAATAAATCAAGTAGAGACATATTGTTTTCTTGCGAATGGCCATTTTATCAACACGCCGCTGGAATGAAACCAAACTATCAACAAATTGCAAAATATTGCAGCATATGGCGAAATTTTTTTACGATATCGTAGATTCGTGGCAAAGTTATTTTGTCGATAGTAGATTATTATATTACAAATCAAGAGGAGTTCGTCGCTGCTGCAGGGCCTGGACACTGGAATGACCCCGATATGATACTCGCAGGAAACTTAGAACTGAGTTATGATGAAGCTAAAGCTCAATTTATGTTGTGGGCTGGCATGGCAAGCCCATTGCTTGTGTCCAATGAATTACATGACATTCGTAAGGAATTTAGTGATTTACTTTAAAATAAAGAAATAATCGCGGTGAATCAGGATCCACTTGGAAAAATGGGGATAATGGTGCAAAAGAATGGTAACATTGAAATCTGGACTCGCCTTATATCTCCACTCAGTAAAGATAGTAAATATTCATATTCCATCGTAGTTTTCAACCGTAATACCTTGGGAAGTGTAACAAATGTTTCCATTAAACTCGATTCTATTGGATTAAACAGTCCAAACTGTTATTCAATTTATAATGTATTTGATTCTGAACATATAACTAAGTATTGCCCTCAAGATACTTTGAAGATACAAGTAAACCCTTCAAGGCCCAGTATGGTTGTTGTAAAAGTACTAAATTGACAGTTTTGCAGGATCTTGTTCATTAGATGTTCTAAAATTTTTCTTGTCAGATTATGAAATTATTAACATGTCGTTGATATGTTCTGAATAATCTTTAAATGTTTTATAGTGCATTTTGTGTTTTTTAATTTATTTTCTATGTAATTTGTTTCCTTGCTGTACACAATTCAAGAAGGTTTCATAAGTTATCTTTTAAAAACTAAAAAAGTATTTCAAATGGTATTAAATAACATAGCTATGATAACAAATTGTTTTCTTGGCATCATTAAAAAAAATTATATAACTTTCAAAAAATTTATAGCAAAATACATTTAATATTTAAATACGAAAAGGGAGAAAATGAAATTATTCTTAAATAATAAGTTTCTATGTATTTTTAAATTATACGCTCTGTGAAGACACAATTATGCGACTGTATATTTCTTTGAAAATAAATTATTTGACATAAATTCTAACCAAATAATTTATTTAAGAGGCATCCAAATATATTCAGTTGATATATGATTTTTTTATTATTATAAATAGCCAAGCCATTAAAAGTACACCAACTATACCAATTTTATTTCAAGATTTTCATGATCTTCTCTTACACATATCATTTCATAAATTTTTGTTTTCACTAAAGTTTAAAAGTAGTTATTTACAACAAAATTCAAAAAAAAAAAATTACTTTTTTAAATTATGATCATTTTCTTATTATTATTATTATTATTGTTTCATTTTCTAATAACTAGCTTTCAAGTTTGCAAGATTAAATTCATGTCAAGTATAATCATGCCCAAAATCACACAATTAAGAATTTCATACTCAATAATATATGCTTACAGAAAATGTAATATTATTAATAGTAAGATTTCTTAAAGTTATATAAATAACATGGCCTTAATTCTGAAATTTTTAAAAACTTTTTAAAACGTTACATAAGTTAACACATCAATTAAAAATGTAATCTCTCTCTTAAAATTATTTTCTTTTTATCTATAAATGCCGAAAAAATTGTTTGATTTCCTGATAAAAAATATCTGTATCTTCGCAAGAAACATTTTAAAGAAAATAATAATGAGTAGGGTAGTATACACAATAGAAATACGTTGAAACAATACGCTTGAGTCTGAGGTATCTAGAATTACATTCTCCATATAATATAATATAATCACCTCTTTAATATTTATGCTTAAATTTGGATCACCCGTGAAAAGGAGGTGAAATAATACCTTATTCAATTCCTCTAATATTAGTTCACTCTCTCCCTATATATATATATATATATATATATATATTTATAGTTCCTTTTTAGTATTTTTTCGATCTTCATGTTTTGCTTTTATATTCTTATTACGTTATTTCTTGTTATGTTCATTATCTATTATTTCTGGTTTTTGAAATATTATACAAATTTATTTTATATATATCGTGTTCGAGGGTTCACTTATATTATGCAATTAATTGTTTTAGAATTTTAATATTTTAATATAATATCTTTCAGAATGCGATGGCGAATAGTTTAATTTTTCAAGTTTAATGGTTTAATTTTAACTGTTTAATTTTAAATTTTTGAGAATTGGATATTTTCCGATTAACTTACCAAGTTGCAATAGGGGGAAGGTTGGCGCCATCAAACTAGTTTAACCCCACTTATCGGTCCTAAGTCCGAGGTTGCACTTGGATATTTTATAAATTTTTATTTTATAATTTTTTAATTTTGTTTGAAAACGTTGGAATTTTATCTTCTATATTCGCCATTGATATTTTAAAATGGAATTTAATGTTATAAGATTCATATGGTTTCGATTTTTTACTTGATTATTGGGTTGTGATTGAATTATATATGTTTATATATATATATATATATATATATCGTTCAAATTTTCAATCGTTGATAAAATACTTTCTAGTCATCCAACTCAAGTTTAAATATATATTTTTTTAACTTGTAGTGGATGACACTTGATGTTAATACAGTGTTTTTAAATACTAATTAATTAGTTAATGAATAAATAGTAAAGAACAAAAATAATAGTCCCACTGGATATATAGAAAGGTAAATTGTTCGTTGTGTCCCTGTTGTGCAATAGACTTCTAATCCAAAGGTCGTGGGTTCGAATCCCACCTGGGATGGCCTAATTTCTAAAAATGTGATTTCTTTTTACTATACTATTTTATCAGAATAATTAAATTTAATTAATGAATAAATAGTAAGAAACAAAAAAAGTCCAACACCATATATAGAATAGAAAATGGAAAAAATTTCAAGAAAAATCGCTTTCTATCTTGACATTTAATATTGTGATTCTGTCATACGTATATAAATATTTATATTTTAATTGCAATTATTTAATAAAAAGTAACTGAAATAAAATTTTTCTTTGTTGACCTAAGTAGGAATTGACTTACATTTTTCTTTATATTACTTGTTTCTTAATACAGCACGCAAAAAATATAACCATGAGTTATTATTTAATATGCAGAATTTCAAGCTTTCATACACACTAACTAATTCTAAAAATAAAATTTAAAAAAACGTAGGATAATCATTTTATTAAAATGTCTGTATTATCTGGAAAAATAAAATCATATTTATATGCGTAGTATATTCTAATTTTTAAAACATACCCTTAAAAAATCTAATCTAACTGATTTCATATTTTTTTTAATAAAAATGTACACTCCTATCTTCATTTTGCATTTTAAATTAAATGTTACAATACTGAACTTTCTTGAAAACAAAATTAATGTTTTAAATTAATTTGGTTTGCTAATATTTGTTAATAGGGCAAACTCATTCAATATATTCTCCACAAATATACATAAAATTAATAATTCTAAAACTTCTAGATTTAATTTTGATGTTTTCAAAGATACATAGAAAAAAAAATATATTTTTCTCAGATATGCTAAAAGTAAAATATACATACACGGTATAATTTTCCAATGTTTTTTTTTCCCAAGACTCTTGTTAATTTTTATAAATCTCTAAGCTATTAGGATGGAATAACGTGAATATAACAGCATTCAGCTTTTATTATTATTTTTAATCAATTTCTTCAATGGCGCCTTAATTGGCTAGACATTGAGGCAGACAGAGTGATAATTTAACACACACAAAGAATTTTATTCAAATTTCTTGAGTATCTACCCTTATATTTGTAGTTAAGCTTTCAGGACTAAAATATTGTTACAATTCTCTAAAATAAAATCAAATATTTATCTTTAGTAATCAAGAGACAGTAATGGATTTATAATAATAGTATTTTAGATAAATAATTTCTAATGTAAAAATTCTTAAATAAAATTTAATTCTTACGCAACCGTTAAAAAGAATGATGACATAGATATGATTTAGAATAATTATTAATAGCTATTATTCATTAAACAGTCGTGTCGCCTATACGGTGTAATGACGCTGACTGCGGTACCGTAGGGCTTGGGTTCGAATCCCGGAAAAGGCATGGATATTGTAAATGTATAGTGCCTTCGCGGTAGGGGGTACTCTAAATAGCAGTCGAGCCGCAAGTCCTCTCATGCGGTTGGTGGAAGGGGAAGAAAGGTGGGAGGCGCTTGACTACCCCCAGGGTGTTCTCCCTCAAAATTGGGGTGGAACCGAGCAAAATCGTACTGCCACCTGCATGATGCTCAAAACTAAGGCTAACAACAGGCGTAAAATTCTAGCCCTTAGTCACGATGAATTTCGTGGGCATTGATCTGATATTACTGTCCCTCAGGTGGCATAAGTAAAAACAGAAAATGAACATTAAAAAAAATTCTGAAAGAAAACTGCGTTAATAAAAATATAAATGACTCGTAATTAAATCAGTGAATACATGGAAGTGATTAGCAAAGAGTTTGGTGCACTTTTTAGGGCCTAATGCTCAGTGGTATTTATACGTACTTTTTCTTTATTTCACATAGGTATCTGTACAGAAAGTATAAATAAAAACCATACACACACTCTATGAACAATTCTATTCTAAACTAAAACATTTCCTGTTTTCCTACAGCTGTCGATTATTTTTTAAAAACGGGAAAGGGGGATATTGTTTTTCTCTATTTATATTACAAAGTAAGTATAAATGATTTCTGTGGGAGGGAGTGTTTATTAATGCCGCACTACAAAGCAACACGAGGGTTGTTGGCGACAGACCTCGTAATTTTGATCCATGGTCAAGTGACGAGCTGGCACTTGTGGCGAAACGTACACCCCCGAATCGTGTGGGGGTCAAAGAAAGACTGACTGACGCCAAGTACGTACCCTTTGTAAGATCCGACTTGGGACCAAAAAATCTTACTTTGCAGGGGGGACCCTAATATTCTCCGTTAAGCTACCCTCCTCTCCAAACTCCAAAGGGAGGATTTTGAGCCTCAACAGAGTAACATGCACCAGCCCCTCGGCATGGCGGGTCTTCAGTGATACTAGGGCTCGAACCTATGACACGTCAGCTACAAGTCCATGATCCACAATGAAATGTAAAATACTACTTATAAAGCAGAATACTATTGTTGGATAGAATTGCTCCCAGCCAGAAAGATATAAATCACATTCAAATGTTTACCACCAAGTATAACTCTACTTTTCACCTGTTAGATCAGGGGATTATAGGTACTCTTAAGACTAATTACAACAGAAAATATAATGCAATGGACTCGAATTTTTTAGACGACGAATTTATAAGTCATGGAGATATTGAAACTTTTTCAAGTTTTAGAAAGTATTAATCTTATAAATTCATTCATCCAAAAAAAATCCTCGACATTAAATTCTGGTTTAAAATATATGATGCTAATGGAATCGATTTCAAAGCGAAAATTTAATCCAGCCGACAGGAAACTGCATGGATTCACTAGCAGAACTTGCTAGCCTAGATAACCTGTTGAAGATATCCAAGAATTACTGAGGGAAGAAAAGTCTGAGGAAGCAAATTTGATTGAAATGACATCTGGAACAGGTCAAGATAACTCACAGAATACTAGAGCAGGTGAAGAAAAAAACTTACTCTAAAGAAGCTCAAAATGAAACGCGTTGAAGTTATATTTCCTAAATGAATATCCTTATATTGAAAGAAGAATTAAGCCAAAGAAAGATTTCCAAATTGCTTAGCAGAACATAACGAAATGTATAAAGACGTCTGTCTCTTTCTCTCTCTCTCAGTTGAAAACATGTAACTTAAAATAAATTATAGTTTTAAAAAAAACTGTGTTTGACGCACCGACGAACGTCTGGAGTTTATTTCTTAATTACGGTTGTCTTTGATTATATAGTAGGTAAAAAGGGTAAGTAAAAACGCATCTCATATAATGCTGAAACCATGTATTTTCTTTATTCTATTCACATTTTTCATATTGATTCGGTAAAATAATATATACATAAAATATACATCAATTATTTTACACAAATATATATTACTCATGGTACATAAGTACATTGTTAAGAAGGTTGATTTAATTCCCTATTTAATATCATTTTGAGTATTGTTGTTGTTGTTCATCTCCATATCTTGACAAGCTAGACCACAAGTCCATGATTTCATTCACTCTCAAGAAGCCCAACACCATTAGAAGGTCTTGTTTTGAAAGCCCCAGGCAGTCAAGAATCTGTTCTGGAGATGCCTGGAAGGCATAACACCTAACACAAGTCGGTTTCCTTCCTTAAAAGTCAAAGTTTGGAGGTGGTAACTCCGGAAACGAGTTAGAATAGTTTGTTTCTGCCTGCTGCATTGAAGGGAAAGAGAACCACCAGGGCGTCTATCCTCATGCCAGTGATGAGCAGAAGGAACATTTGATTGCTTGTTGTTGATGTAAATGGAGTGCAGTTCTGAATAGGGGAGAGGAGCATAGTGGGTTGAGCTGCGCCATCTTTTGCTAGAGCGTCAGAAATCTCATTCCCCGCGATGTTTAGTGCACAAGGCACTAACGTACGTTAGTGCCATTGTATATGGATCTCGCGAGAAGGTAAAAGACATTTTAGTTTCTCCAAAATAGCCACTCCTGTATTATCACCCATTTTATGCCAGTTAGAAAGATGTTGTGGATGGCACTACGACTGTCAGATAATATCCAGATGCTGTTCGAACCAAGAATTGAGAGTGCCTCCTTAAGGCCTGTATCAATAACAATGAGTTCACTGCGAAATACAGAGCAACCATCAGAGTTTCTCAGTTTAGTGTGACTGGAATAGTTTTGGGACTTAATGTAAATACCACTGCCAGAACGAGAGCGTTCATTCCTGCTGCCATCACTATATAAGATATGCATCCTGAGGAATGTTACTAATAACTTCGAGGGCAAGTTGCATAAGAAATTCAGGAGGATCTAAAGTCCTGTTGACATAGGCTGAGAGGTTTGTGTAGAAATACACCCCTGTGAGGCCATCGGGTGCGTCAATATAAGAGCTCAAGTGATGCCGTTCAAAAAAGGGGGAAATCATATTATCACTAATCACCTGACTATAGAGGCTATTCCTCTTCAGTCTTTGATTGTTACTCCAATTCTTTAGGAATTTTGAAGTTCGATTGCGAGGACTATAACTAAGGAGTTTGTTATAACCCTTTAAGAACCGAATTATTTTTATATTCAAATATTAAATTCTTCTGGTTATTAATACTATATGGACCCCAATAACACTGGGGAAAATAATATAAAAATTCCCACTCCCCCCTGGAAAGTAGACGGTGGATTGAACGGTTGGGCGTTATCTGTGAAACAGGTCACACCTATGAAGTTTTTCGAATTATACATTTTTAGCTCTATAAGTTGATAGAAGAAACAATCTTTTAATTCAACTAAAATTGTTAGAAATAAAGAAATTATTGATATATAATTAACTCTTTTATTAATTCATTATTTATTTACTGTAAAAATCTTTTGTTTTGTTTTTGACAAGTATAAACAACCAACGCATTTTTCACAACATGTTTTCGAACTGCTTTCGTAGTTTTCAAATCTACATTTGTGCGAGGCCTTGAAATGTCATCAACACATCAAAAATGGCTATACATATCAAGCCTTTTATCCTGGAATGGCCAGGATAAAAGCCATGGCATGTATATCAAGTGGATTATAATGATTCGATCTTTTTGCGAGTGGAATTACAACACTGTTATCTTCATCATCAGTTAAAATACTTTTGTTAGTATGTGGAGAGGCTGATAACGCTTCAACTATCTCTAACTTAAATTTTAAGTGATCCATTTTGATTTTTAGAGGAATTTTATTTGATATTGCATCTTGTTTGCACAGATACCTAGACTTTGCAACAGCTAAATCAATGTAATAAATGTGTGTTCAAGAGACTTTTATGGTAAAGAATGATCCAAAATTGTCTTTCCATTTCAAATATTCCCATGTGTTTCTTCATTGTTCTCATCTGAACTTGATTCTTTTTCCAGTATACGCGATTCATATGTTTTGTTCGCAGCATTGTCATCATCCGAGAGATCACTAAGCTCTGTGATCTAAGTTCAATCTGATTTACTCATCAATTGAAAAATTTCTTCTGCGAGAATTCTCCTTTTAGACACTTGAAAAAGTTTTTGGTTATAAGTTAACACAGTACTCTATGGAAAATAGTAAAATGTATCAGAAAATTTTATTATTTAAAAATATATATATATTTATACCACACCATACTAACTACCCTGGAAAACCCAGATTTTTTTGAAGGGGGAAGGAGAGATATGGATGTAGATATCTGTGGAGAGGATAAAAATGTCATACTCTTCAACGAATGTATGAAAAAGAAAATTAATTGCAAAAAAAGAGAGAGAGAAAGAAAAAAAAAGGAACTCATCCAGGGCGATCCCCAAGAATATTTGGTATTAATTATATAGCTATATATTTCATTTTTATATGTAGGCTTTCCTCAAAATTATTAAAACAGTAAAGAAAATTCACATGGTAAGTACTTACCTTTACAGCAGCAGTGACTCAAGTAACGGCCAACCCGCATGATCGTGCGGATAACGACATCCCGAGTCCTACAAGCCACATTAATAGAATATAATTAATATTTTTTCTATTTTATAATTATTTAAACACTAGCTGGTATACCCGTTCTTCACACGGGTGAACTGAAAAATTAAACA
>BMAV01004891.1:50082-92644 GCA_019973955.1 Trichonephila inaurata madagascariensis
CTCCAGCTCAGGTGTCGTCCATGTCACTTGACCATGGTTCAAAATTACGTGGTCCGTTGCCAAAAGCCCTCGTGTAGCTGAACAGTGCGAAGTTAATATTCACTCACTCCAAAAAATACAGTACAGTAGTTATTATTTTTATACTTAAAAAGGCAATATCTGCCTATTCAATTAAAATTATAGCGTTAAAATTATAGCGTTATAATATTAACTACTAACCACAAACAAATTTTGAAAATTTGTACCAAATGATGTAGTGTGAAAGAGAAAGTTTATTTACTTTAAGTACCAGAACCGATAAAAGCATTTATTTTGAAAAACGATCAATTTCTTACTATCAAATATGCATAAAAAAAAAACATTCAAATAAAGAGAGATTTATAACAACTTCTCCCTTCAAAACTTAGTTTTATTCTGAAATAAAAAAAAATTAGAGATTATGCTGATCACAGGAATTAATTAGAAGCGAGCGCCTTGCACAGCCAAAACAAAAAGAGTTTCTTCAGAAATAAAAGATAGATAGATGCTGTCGTAGGCTTTTTTACAGCGCACGCCAGAATTGCTTGCAGATGGCAGAATTTTTTCCTACTTACTTGACAAATATCGTTATATTTTGGACACTTCACACAATATTTTTATAAATTATAGCCTGTGCTATAAATTATAACCTATGTGTTATTCTGATGTATAAGCTATATTACTGTAAAGTTTCATTAAAATCCATTCAGTTGTTTTTGCGTGAAAGACAGCCAAACATCCTCACAAACTTTCGCATTTATAATATATATCTAGATTAATACAAAAATTTGTATCTAAGCAATTAGATATATATTGATAATTTCCTTTTTACGACAGATAAAAGAAGGTTTTCGTTGTATTTTGAAAACAAAGCTAGATTTGCCAGCTGAAAGTAAAACATGGACCACAACCATCGTTTGTTGATAAAAAAGTGATACTTTAACTTTCTGCAAACCGGCTCAATCGTTATATTTACGATTTTCTTACATACGACTATTTCAGAAACATAAACGTTTAAGAATATCCAACCCGCACGATCGTGCTGCATGAGTCTTAAAGGGATAATATTTCACAAGTATTGAATTTCTTCGAACGCTGAGCGGCTGCAAAGTAGCCTCAAAAAGATCGACAAATTAGTCTCAGATCTTCGTAAAGTTGTCCCTAGGACAGCTGTTACGAAGGCCTGTTAAAATACGTGCAGCGCTCAGCTGAACTCACTCGAGTTTTTGAAAATTTGTCTTGGAGGCACAACAGTAAATCGGGTAGCCATACTCTAAAATAGGTTTAATAAGCGCCAAGTAGGTATTTCTAATAGTGAAAAAGTCAGCACCCCAATCACAATGTATTTCAAAATATTCAGTCATTTTCTGCTCTTATGCACGAGATGATCAATGTGTCTTGAGCTGGAAATTTCTGGGTCCAGTACAAACCCCAGATATATAGGATGCTTATTCACTGATAGAGGCAATCCACCCAAGAAGATCTTAGGCTGACATTTTTATACAGTGTTCTGAGTGGTAAAGAAACTGGTTGAAGACTTCAGAGCATTAAAACACAATTTGTGGCTTTCTGTAAAGTTCCATGCTTTAACAAAAGTGTGGTTAACACTGTTCTCTAGAATAGAAATACCAGCACCAGATTCCCAGATGACAATATCGTCGCCAAACAAGCCGACCTCGCACCTTTTGGAGATAACTTCTTCAATACCACACATGAACAGATTGAAGAGAGTGGGACTCAAAATAGATCCCTGAGGAGTCCCTGACTCAACTTGAATCCTTCGAACATGAAACTATTAAATTTTACCCTGATTGCCCTGTCGCGCGAGAAATCATAAGGCCAAGGCAAGACCCTATCCCCGATCCCAAAAGAATCAAAGAGTTTATTAATAAGTTTCAGTCTCTAGACTGCGTCGAACGCTTTAGAAAGATCTAGAAAAGCTGCAACAGTGTGGTGAGTAGGTTTCACATTGTGAGTGTCACGAATCTTTTGATTAAAATACAGCACCTGATCAGTAGTGCTATATGTCTTGGTTTAAAACCAAACTGATCCCTAGGGAAAAAAAGGTCACAGTAATTTAGATAAAATGAAAGTCTCTTTAAAAACATTTTTTCCATTATCTTACAAGATATGGAGATAAGAACTACGGGCATATAACTTTCCGGAAAGCAAGCATCTTTCTGTGGTTTTCTAATAGGAATCACAGTTGGAAGTTTCCAGTCACGAGGCAAGCGTCCTGACTTCCTAGAGATATGTCTAAGAGTCTACGTCGACCATCCCGGTCAAAATGATCAATCACACTGCCGTGAATTCCATCCGGACCAGGGGACTTACGAAGGTCAGTATTGCGTAGAGCGGCCCCAAGCTCTTGCATACTAAAAACTTAAGCGAAAAAAGAATTTCGATGATTGGTATTATATATACTACGGCAACCATGAACTATGTTAATAGCTCTTCTTTTGATAGAGTCATCTACCTTAGAGAAATATAAGTTACTGATTTTCTGGTAGTGTTCCCCAAGTATGTTAGCCGCCTCTTTATTAGTTTGGGGAATAGCATCATTAACGTCCTGAATCGTGTTGCACTTTTCAACTTAAGACTGATCCCTGCTATAATGCCTTTCACTAGATTCCACAATTTAGTATTTGGAATTCTAGGATTAAGAGTGGAACACAATTTATTTCAATTGTCTCGTTTAACATGGGCATAAGTGCGCTTAATATAATAGCATTTAATTTCTATAACTGGGTTCTAGTTGAAGGTTCGACAGGTACACCAAATGCCTCAAGTAAATGTTTTATCCAGATGCTCCTAGTTTTTTGGTCTTCCTGGTTACCTCTAGGAATCGTTTTGTTAGCATTCATGATAATGATATTTTTCAGTGTGAGTCAATCAGATTCAACATCATTAGTAAGAGGGTTCCTATTTATTTCGCTATCAACAGAAGAGGCATAGGACTTCCAATTAGCCTTCTTAAAGTTCCAAAAAATTTTCCTGTCTTTGTACGCTGGCTGCCTTGCGTTCAGTTGGATTAAAATAGAAAGATGGTCACTTCCAATATTCCCCAAAACTGACCAGTTGCATGCGGGGAAGATATTGTGACTAACAACTGCAACATCTAAGGCCTCTACGGTGGAATAGATGTAGGACGAGTTGGAGCACTGTCATTTAAAAGCCACTATCATCGATCATGTTGATACGGTCTAGGCCTCGTTGGCTATTGCCGGAGCAACCCCAATTCAGATGTTTGGCATTAAGATCTCCAATGAAAAAAAAAAAAATGTATTTTCTACAAATAAATTAATCAAATTATAGGGTAAACTCTTGTTATTTGGTGGGTGGTAAGCATTAATTATGTTTAACTTTTTCCCTCTGTAACAAATCTTGATACCCTGTATTTCTAGATCATAATTGTTAGCACAATCAATATCTAAACTTTGATAGGTTGTCTCGAATGAGAAAGGCCATGCCACCTCCACGTTTGTCTTTTCTATCTTATCTATAAATGTTATATCCCTGTATCTTAAGGGCGGTAAAATTCTTCAGATTAGATTACTGGAGAGCGATAATCTGTGCTCCATGGATATCAGGCAGATCCAAGACTTAGTCTAATTTCACTCTGGTTGCACTAATGGAAATTCCGTTGGTATTGAATTGTTGAATTCTTAGAGAACTGGAAGACTGTAAAACAAAATTTTCAATCCAGGCTCTCTACCTAAACCTGGATCGCAACCCTTTTGTGATTGCGTGACGGCCGATGCAGCATGAATTTCACAGAGTGAACTTTGAGTATTAATTACATTTTAATATTCTTGCCATTATTAATCACTTTGACAAGAGGCTTGTGGTAACTAAAGTATGATACGTGAACGTCGGTAGATTTACGAATCGTGAAAACGTCGCATTAATGGTTGTACACTACCTAGTCGTCCCAGTCTACCAGAAGCAAAATCCAAATTTAGCTCTGATTTTAATTGTACTAATCTTAATCCTCCACCTTCATCAAAATCAGTATTGAAATCGCCGCCAAGTATGAGTGGAAGTACATGATACTATTTCTTCAGTAGTTAAGAACCACCTTCTGTATATGCTAAAGTTCACATTCATTATTTTATATATATATAACAATAAATGCTCTTAGGATTTAAATAATAAAATGGATTTCAAATCTTCATTATTTACATTCACCATATAAGAAAAACATTCAAAATTATAGAAACGCTTCAACATTTGGTTCTTTCCATTGTTTTCAAAAACTTATTTTTGTTTCTATAATGAAGCAAAAATAAATTCTTCGTACGCAATTTTTTTTTTTCACTTTTTATTACCAAATTTGGTGATTTTTATTTCTTATAGTCAACCTCATCTTCTTGTGTAACCCAGAAGCAGATGTAATTTGGACTGTAAAGTTAAGGTGTAACGGAGAATAAGTCATTACTCGCGAGAGAGTCGTTTAGCTCAAAAACCGGTTTTCGACGCCAGTAGACGAAACGACAGTAAACATAGTTTGCGAATTTTTTATACTTTCCAAATTTCGCACATCGATAACAAACAGTAATTTTTAAGCAAAAAAGGTAATAAAAAAATACTGCGTAAATGAATTTTTGTGAAAAGGGTATTAGATGAAAAACACAATTTTTTTTAAAAAATTCGGTTTTTTTTTAAGAAATTATTTCAATCTTTGGATAGAACATGGATAACAAAGTTTGACAAACAGAAAAACAGGTTCGTGTGATTATTTTTATTTATGAAGAAATTGTTAAATGTTTAATTAGAATTTTGAGAATTTTTTAAAAAATCGTAAAAAAAAGTTTTTGGCATTTTATATTTTAAATCCCTGATTCTAAAATACGTAAGTATTGACATTTTCAGCATAAAATATCGATTCATTACAATGATAAGAAATCCGTACAGAATGGTTGAAAAATTCTTTTCATAAAAACGCATCAATATTGTCTCATTTTAGAAAAAATCGTAAAAAATGGAAAATATCGTGTGTTTTTTTGTAAAAATAAATTATACCGTATCGTGGCGATAAAAATGATCTTTCCGATTCTGTAATTATTTTTTGTCACAGAATACTTAAAATAATTAAAAATTTGGAGGAAGAGTTTTGGATGAATTTTAACAATATATTAAAATATATAGATGTTGTTGTTTTGTGGCTAATGCCACCTGTCTGACGTAGTCAGAACGAAGCCCACGAAATTCCCCGAAGGGACGATAGATGGCGACACCACATATCTCCACCTCCACAATTTAGGCATGGAACTGAAGGGGAGAGAAATATTCTCCAGTGCCCTGCACTCGTGATTCAGCCCACAAGACTTTCGGACCCACTGGTTTAACGAGCACGTACTCCGTGAGTACTCGGAGGGTATTTGGTGGCATCGGGCATCAAATCCAGGTCTTCCAGTCTGGAGTCTGCTAGGCTACCCACGGCCCCAAAAAATATATAGATAAAACATAACTATTAGCTACATTTTTACTAATATATTTTTAAACAAATGGAATTTTAGAAAAAAATGGATGCTCTGATGCCATTCTATGTTAATAGATGGATGGAGCCATTCTATTGTTATCTTTTGTGACTCTCTTCATCGGGAGATTACATGGAAATTGGGTAACATATGACACAAAGGTAACTACTTACCTTCAAATTTTAATAGACAGATTTTCAGCAAAAGTGCACCTCAAAGATCTCTTGCACAGTAAATGAGAGTCACTACTCTAATATAACACTAAATGTAATTTTTCTTTTTTTTGTATCCAGTCAAATAACAGATTTTTACTTTGATTAAAATCTAGTAAAATATTTTGATGTAAATTTAAGACAATTTAATTAATCAAAAACATTAAATTTACCATTTATTTTATCATAATAAATTGAACTGAAATCAGTAGCACAACAGCCCAAGGGAGCCAAGGCCTACTGTGCCTATCTCAGTTTTCGTTACCTTAAGGCGCTGGGGTGCATGTGCAGATATTTCAGTCAAGTGGTCAATCAGATGCAAACCACCCATGTTTAATTCCCAAGCAAGCTTGGTACTCATTTATCAACCCACTGAAAGGATGAAAAGCTGAGTTGGCCTTGCCCAGCCAGGGATTTAAATCTCAGACAGTAACTAGGAAGTGTGATACACTACCACTCAGCCACTGGGTTTCATAATAAATCAAAATAATTAAGAAACTTCCACAAAATAAATCTGTCATATTTCTTAAATTACGCCTAAAAAGAATACTTTTTTAAATAATCTTTTTTAATGCATTTGTTTTAACACTAAATCTAGCAAAGCAATCAAATGACTACTTTTGAGACTTTAATCAAAATTGTTACATTTCACGTTTTCCTTTTTCTTGAACTTATTGCACAACTTCTTTTTATACCTATACCTTCAGTACCTATTTCTATTTTTCTTTCTTTTTCCTGATAATCATATGTACTCAACCATTATCTATTGTGAAAAATCTCTTGACCGCTGGAAAATTTATTAAATTTTATAGTTATCTACATTAAAATCTCAAACTTCTAAGTTTTCTAAGAAAATATCAGCCTAATGTGTTTATGAACTGTTCGTTTTATGCCTGGTACAGAGCGGCAACTGTAGGTAACACACGAGACAAAATAATGATCATTAAAAATATTTGCTATAAGTGGTCGGTTCTATTTGTAATAATACGCTACAAACTTTGGATAGTTAATAAAAATAGTTTAGTAGTAATTTTATTATTAGTGGATTATTGAAACACAAAGTCAAAAATTTACTTCTGAAATGTCAATTTAAAGCAAACAGTCAAAAAGGAAAAGATAATATAAGCAAACTATGATCTGAAACAGATGAAAAAAATTCTGAGAATGAGGATGGTAATATATAATCTACTGAGCACCGACTCGGAGCAATTCTACATGGGCAATGAGGAAAAGAACATTGTGAATATGCATAGGAGAGAAAAAAAGAATAAGATCGCTCTCTAGTTTCCAAAGATTAATGTGAAGAAAAAGAACAATCAGAATATTGAAACTTCAATGGATGTTGACTGGCAAAATATTGAAGAAAGTTCCAAACCTGGAAAATCAATGCTTCATTCAATTTTTAGAGAAATATCAGGGCCAATGGAAAAATGCAGGATCAGAGAAATATCAGACCATAGTAAAACAATATTATGAAGGTCAAAGTAAGAAGTGCATTTTTGATAAAATGTAAAAACTGGGACAATAAATAAATTTTATTTTAATTTGAATAACGATATATTTGTAAATTACTGAAATAAAAGATAAATTTTCAACAATTATATTCTTCTTTCTAAAAATTTATGCTTAAACTTGAAAAAAAAATTTCTAATTATTATACAATTGTTTTGTGCTTTTATTACCTATGATAAATTCTAAATTATTTATAATCCACTAAAAAAGAATATATAATGCACATTAGAAAACAATATTAAAACCAAAATTATACAAAAAATATAGTAACATATTTCATTTGAAGATGCTCTGCATACTAAATAAGATAACATTAAAAATGAGTTAATGTTTTACTGTTAACATATTTTGATTTTCACAATAGAAAAAAACTTCAAAGGCTAAAAAATATGCTCTGAATCTCTGAGTCATGAATGTATGAGCAAATATCTAAATGAAATAAAAAGAAAAAAATAGCTAAGAGTATTCCAGATGAAATATTTATTATTTATAATACAAATGTTAAATGCTAGATATATACATATTGATTACAGTGCTGGGTTCAAAAATTCATTATATATTAATGTATATTATTCATTGAATATGAAAGTGGAAGCCTACAATATTTTATCAAACTTTAATACTTTGATTATAGAAAATATTTTCTATTATGAGTTGCATATACTATCTTCCTTGTGATGTATAACCTTGAACATTTTCTGTCTCCATATATTTCTCTCTTATATCAGCAATCTTGGCATCTTCAAAATCAGCACTCATTGCACAGGATAACAAATTTTGAATATTTCTATTTTCTTCGTTTACACCAAATACATAACCATTTGCCTTGTCAGCAGCTTGAAGTACTCTAGACATACATTCTTTACTCTATAAGATAAAGTTATTTTATATATAATAAATCAATATTTTTAATATTTGTCAAATACATTAATTTCTAGAAAAATTAACAAAAATAATATTAATGTCATTACTATGTTATTAGTCATTTAAAAACATTTTTTTTTATTAAAAGATATAAGAAAAATAACATTTAATTCAATTAAGAAAAGAATTGAACATATCTAATAGTTTAGCATTTATACCATTTTCTTTTCTTTTGTAGATTTTTTAAGCCCAATATTAAACTGATTAAAATTACCAATTACCTCAATGAAAACAAAAATGAAGGTTTAATAATAATAAATAAAAATGTAGGAAAAAAATAGCACATTTCAAATCACTCTGAAATAAAAAAAAAGTTTGTATTTTCATATTCAAAGCATTTATTTTTGACAAAAAAAAAGCCTTCAATTTGAATGGAAAATGTGATATGGTAATGTAGTACTGATTAATAAATATCAATAAAAAAGTAGAATGATTTGCCATCAAATACAAATATCAGTAACATATAAGAATTCCCCAGAAATATATTCTGAGAAATGTTTCTTTCAACACTAGAACCGTGGCAGTTTCGGTATACCTAAAACCGTGGGCTGGGTCAAATTGACCCCAATTAATAAAAACCAGTGTTGTTACGTTAAAAGTAGGCTGTAATTATTTGGCAATGACATTTATTAATTTTTAACATTAAATTGTCATAATAAGTGATAAAAAAATAATAAGATATTACAATATGGAATATTGTATACAATTAATAAGATATTCAGACAACTTGAATAGAAATATTTAGTTTCTTACCAATCAAGATTTCCTACACAGTTCATGCACATTTTGGGTAACATCTTTTTTTATACATTTTTCACACTTTCCACTTATCAGTATTTTACAATCAAAACAAGTATCTACAGTTTTATTTCTACACTGGAAATCTTTGCAATGAAACCTTTTTCGCACATTTGCAGATTCTTCAGTAGTATCCGCTTTTGTCTGTGTATCTGACTTGTACATTCTTTTGTGAATATAAGCACTACCCAACACTTCAATGAGTTGTTGAAGATATTCTCGCTTCATAAGTTTTTTACCATTAACGTCTTTGTATAAAATCCATAAATTATTCCCTGCAAGATCAAGAATATTGTAGAATACATTAACTGGCCACCTCCTTGATCCTGCCTTCACAGAATATTTTCAAACCATTTGGTCGGCAATGTCGATACTAAATTTTGTTGAATTATAAAATGATATTGTTACTGGAAGCCTTTTTGGGTGATTATTGCCGATATTAACTGTGGGATGAAGGGAGCTCAATAATAAGATATTTTTGCTGGTTTTTCTCTGATAAACTGTCAAAGTTATATCATCATGCTCCAGTAATAATGTATCGTATAACGACATCTTTACCTTTTTCCCAAATTCAGGTACTTCTTTCAGATTTCATTTCATCGTCCCAGTTAAACTAGCGTTCTTTGTTTTTAACATTTGGGACAGATTTAGCATAGTGAAAAAATTATTAGTAGTGATACTTTATTTTTAACAGGTTCTATCAAACACAAAATGACATATTCGGAGAGAGATAGGTTTACAGGGCATTCCTCATCTTTACACAAATATGGAAAACCATTGAGCACATATTTACTATCAACATCAGGGGCAAGCAAGAACTTGATACCAAATTTATCTGGTTTACTTAGTATATATTGTGTGGAACGACATCTAGCTTTACATGGAAACAATTGTTCATCAATAGTTATATATGGTCCTAGTTTAGAGCAAATTATCAAATTTTCAATAAATTTCTTCAAAACTTCCGAGATGAAACATATTTTATCTGTTTGAAGGCATTCAGATCGTGCAATTTTTTTGTCGAATTGCAGAAATTTCATAAGTTTTCTGAATCTATCTCTCGCCGTAGTATTGCAGAAAAAAGGTGGACCCCACACAACGGACCACAGACTATCAAGCTTTAGATTATTTGCACTGTATATACCTCTAGCATACAAAATTGATACAAAAGCACCTAGTTCATCTTAAGTTGTTGACCATTCATTTTCTCCCAGTTGCCAGTCAGCTTCTTCCTCTGTACAATTTTTGATACGACGAAGCATAGGCTCATCTATAAGTAGTCTCCCTGAACTAATTGCATAGCCATTTTCAATACTTTGCTTTGCATAACTGGTTGCGCCACTTTTTTCTTTGAAAACATTATGTTCAGCAATTCTTCCACGCATACAACTTCCAGAGAGCATGTTTTCCCAACCCGTTCCATTATTTCTAACAAAAGTTCCAGAGTTCATTTCATCTGGATTTGAATCTGACAACTTTTTATGTTTATTTACACATTGTTTTTCTTTCCAAAAGTAACTTTTCAGCTAGTAAATTGTACAGGAAAGTTAGATACAGTATCTTAGAGGACTGTAAAAGCTTTTCCCATTCCAGGAATAGTTGAATTGCAAATTTAGTACTTGGGATTATAATGGGGTCTGCAGTTTTAGGTATAAATATTAAAAACAAAAAAATGATAAGTATTTAATGCATCATATTTTCACAGGCTATTATTGGTATAAAAATAGGAAAAGTCAAGATATTTCTTTCAATTCCGTTAGTAACTTTTTGAGAAAATCAGAAACAAAATTGCTTTTGGGTCTCATTGACCCCATCCCCAGTTCTAGTGTTAATGATAACTTAAATGCAAAAATAATATAAATATCAAATTCATCTACAAATAATGCTTAAAGACTTTTAAATGGATCATGTTCCTTTTTAAATATTTTAATCACTTTTTGTAATTTCAAACAATATTTTAAGTAATAAAAAAATAAATGTTAAAAAATACTTATATTCTCCCCTCCCATAGTATAAAATACTCATATTGTATTTATTCTAATCTAAGCCACACTTTTTTTTCAATGTTAATTTTACTAAAAATTGGGTGCGGCAGAAAAATTCCTTGGATGGGGAAATTGAACCTGATATAGACAGAGCAATTATAGATTTATGTATGTATTTAAGTTTTTAAAGTTAGCAAAGTAAATTAATTTTTCACTTCTAAATAGTTCTAATTCATATATATATTTTAATTTTGTAAATATTAAGTGTTTTACTCTATGTTTTTACTTTTCCACAAAAATGTATTAAGAATTTCGGTTGTGGTTTAGAATCGATGATGGCATAGATTTAAATAAATATGGCAAATTAACTTTTCTTTTCATAACAATAATTATATTAACAATAATAATCTACTAAAAATACACAGTAATACTAAAAAAAATTTCACAGCTAAAACTACAAATCTAAACTTTATAAGTATGCAAATTTTCACAGCAGATTACCAAAGATAGACAATATTTTAACTTTGTATGATGAAAAATATTTATCAAATCAAAACAATGTTTTAAAGAGAATAATATAACATATATGAATGAAAAGAAGCATAATTATTACAACAATACAAGCTAAAAAAAATTTAATATTTTTCAATATACTGCAGAACAAAAAAAAGTCATTTTTTGAGAGATGAAAAGAAAGTTATGTAATTTAAATATTCACAAAAGATTTTTATTAAATTATTATTTATTCACTTTATTATTCATATTCTGTGTAAATTATTAGAATAAAAATTTAAGTAAAGAAATTTATAAAAGCATTTATTTTTTCAAATCATACTGGAAATGAGTTTTTTGAAAAATTATTTATTAAATGTAAAATTAAGTCTAAATTTGAAGTCAAAACGAATTTTAACTTCACAATCAGCAAATCACAGCAAAAGTACATTTTTAAGATTGAGTTTTCCCATTCTTAACTATTTTAATACACTGAAGATTGGAAAAACATTACAAGGGTTCTTTTTTAGAAAGTTAAAGACATGACTTAAGATGAATTTCTATATAAAATTTACTTTATTCTCTATATCTTTTTGTTTCTATGATTAAGACTGTACATTAAAATATTCATATAATACTTTAAATAATTATCCATGCAAAAATTATTTTCCATGCAGTTATACAAAAATAAATAAAATTGTCAATTAGATTTTTAAATAATTTCTTTGAAATTTATCAAACAAATTTGTGAATTGAAATAAATGTTTTTTATCAATAAAAATCACAGGAGAAAGACATATCAGAAATTAATATTAAAGAATATTTTTAAGGAGAGAAAAAGTATAAAAATGCCAACAAAGTATAATAATAAATATAATGTTCAAAACAGATTAAAATTACATGAACGAAAACCAAAAGTGAAATATGTTTCAAGCATTTGTAAATATTATATTAATATAAAGTTCATGAAAATAGGTATTCTGCTTAAGGAAAAAAAATAAAAGAGCTGGTAAGATCATTGTAATTAATGTCCACAATCAAAGGGGAAAAACATCAAAATTCATAGAAATTTATTGAAAACAAATGAAAATTCATCAAAAGGAAAAATGAACCAAATAAATTTGAAGGAAGAAGGTTCGTTCTGGGTACCTTCCGTTCCGAACGCAAGTACGTAACCAATCACGCGTAGACGATCGTTAACGCGTGATGTTGGTACTAGTTCATATAGATATCACACCGCCACAAATTTATAAGAAAAATGTCTAGTCATTTTTCCCGAAAATCAATACTTATTATGCTGTAAATGAAAATGTTAAAAATGAAATATAAATAGTATGAATTTTAAACATTTATGTAGCATATATTATAAGATTCTAATCTAAAACCCCACACATACAATAAAAATAAAATCAGGTTATTTTGAAGAATATAAGCTGTTATTTAGCTCTAAATTATAACTCAACACAATACTGAAGGATTAAGCATTATATATAACGATTTCTAATGTTACAAATACTAACGTCATAATTCTATTATATGTAAGTACTAGTGAGGAATTGAATCAATTTTCAATCATTTTTTTATGTAACATATAAATGAATTAATACAACACAAATAATTTTAAA
This sequence comes from Trichonephila inaurata madagascariensis, assembly GCA_019973955.1. NCBI lineage: Eukaryota > Metazoa > Arthropoda > Arachnida > Araneae > Nephilidae > Trichonephila > Trichonephila inaurata. Next base: position 63,129 of record BMAV01004891.1, read on the forward strand.
CAGATCATTTAAGAGCAGTTTTACAATGAATTCTATATAAAAAAACTTATACATCAATTATAATTCCACCAATGAAATTAAATTATTGCTGTTTAATTATTAGAAATAAATAATTTAATTTTAACTAAAATGTCAAAATATACTTATCGTAGTTGGAATTTAGCAATAAAAGAGAAAGACATTAGAGTATTTAACGTAACAAGTAAAGAATTGTGATATCATAAAGAATTTCAATAACATTTTTTATGATATATTTTTATACGAAATGCTTTGTTCTTATAAATATGTTTACATTAAAGTGTTAACAAACACTTTAAAGTGCAACATCAAATAGAATTACAAATATCAGAAAATTTTATATTAACTGTTTTAAACACATAATAAGAGTTCTTACTTAAATCACACTAAAAACACAGTTAAAAATAAGAAATACTTAAAAAGGAGGAAAAAATAACTTTTAAAGTACAATAACTGCTTCATAAAAAAACTTTTTCCATATAAATAAAATATTTCAAATGCATTTAAAACTTTGACTGTCATGGTATTTTTCAGAATTCTGATGTAGAAAGTCAATGCTTACAAATTACTTGTTATACACATTTAACAAAATTTATATTAACATTGACATATTATAAATTTCATCTTAGCTTCACAAATATGGAAAGTAAACAAACTTGTAAATGACATCTTAAGCAATAATACTAATTATAAGTTAACTCATAGTTGGCAGTCAAGATGTTATATATCAGAAGAAACATAATTGTAAGTAAAAAGCAAACTTACACTAATAATACTTCATTTTCTTAAAAAAAATATTAACCCATATTCATGGTGTAGCTGCCACTCATTGATGACAGAACAGCTATAGAACTTACACTAATAAATTTGCAAAGGTCAATGAATCAGGAAAAGAATTTTAGATATGTTAATAGATAAACATTTTTTAAGAAAGGTTCTGTAAAAAACCAGATGCTTGTAACAGTGAAGCAAATAATTGATGACTAAAAATTAATGATTTAAAATTCAGTTTTTCAGGATTATTCAATATGATGTGAAATCTATCTGAATCTGCAAATGAACTAGAGCAATTTCATGTAACATTATAGCTGATAAAAAATAATTATTACAACTGGTAGAATACAAAAATTAAGATATATTGTATTAACACTTTGAAGACAGGATATAAGAATTTCCATCTTTCATTTTTCAACTGTTGTCAATAGAAGACAGAAATTCATGTCACTTGCATATATGCAAACTATTATGGAATATATTAAGCACTTTAGTAAACATTTTTTTTAACATTTTAATCGGGACAGGACATTAATACTGGAATTCTGGCCATATACTTTTCACTGCATACCATTTTCAATATGTTAAACATATTTGTGAAACAAATTTTAGAAATAATATTAAGAGAATGGAAACAGTAAAAAGAAATAGAAGAAAGAGAATGAAAGAAAGAAAGAAAAAAGGTGAAGACCAAGTAAAAAGAAGTAGAAGAACAAGAAAAGCACATAAGTTTTGAATTGTGAACTTAATAAGTGAAACAAATCCAGTGCACAATTTGAAAAGAATATTTGTAACCTTTGCATAAACTCTTGATTGATTTACAGTCCAAGTTTATAGGAGCAAATGAGAGATTTAGAAGAAAAATTAGGTAAATGTGAAAATGTTCGAATTTGATACCAAAATAGGCAGCAAGAGCATTAAGCATGAAAATTCATGTAATGGTTCTAAAAATTATTTGTGCACAGCTTATAGGATAATGTAACTAACATTTCCATAAATCAGAAAATAAAAAATTCAAATTCAATAAATATAAGGAAAAAGAAATTTCACCAATGTGATTCAGTCCAAAAATAAGATTTATAATAAAGGAAAATCAAAACATTTTTCATACAATCAATATAGTTATATTTTTAAAGATTGCATGTATTCCTATAAAAAGGATAAATACAATATCATACTTTAAAATTTATGTAAAAAAATGTATTAAAGTTTTCAGTGTCAAAAGGTAAAGCTTCATTAATTGATCTTCAAACTAATGATTATATGATTTAAGACAGTGATCCGCAACCCCCGGTCCTTGGATCAAATGGTGCTGGGCCACCTAAAGAACATTAAACTATTGCCATTTTATTTAAAGTGGTGTATTTCTCTTGAATTTGCACAATTTTCCCCAAAATCACTTTATATTCCATGTTCAATCACTTTTATTCATTTTTGGTGTAACTATATTTTATTCTGAAGGCATGTTTAAATGTAACTAAATTAAAATTGTTCAATCAAAACAATCTAAAATTTAAACAATCAACGTGTTCCACCCTCAATGGGCCATGGCAAAATTATCAAATGGTGACCAGTCTTCAGCGATAAAAAGGTTGCGGAGCACTGATTTAAGATATTTGAATCTTAATTGTTCCAATATATGCATATTGATCTGTCGATTTGTTAGTTAAATGAACATTTCTCATAAACAAAAATAAACAAATATTAATTACAATAAACATAGCAATTCACAAAAAGAACTTTAATAGATATATTTTATCAGACAATGTTTAAAAATGAAGGAAAACAGAAGATAACAAATTATGTTTTAGATATATTTTATCAGACAATGTTTAAAAATGAAGAAAAACAGAAGATTATAATTTGTTTCTTTAAAGAACATAATTTGTTAAGAAATATTCTAGAGAAAAGAGAAATTTCTTAATATACAAGAACAGTACAACCATAAAAATTCCACAAATTAATGGGAGAAACAATACAAACAAAGAGTTACATTGATTACTATACATACATTGATTACTATTGGCTGAAACATACAGCTATGTGTTTTGAATATTTAGTTAATGTTTCTGGGAGGCATATTTGAAACTATGTGCAAAGAATTTTCAAGCAAATAACCTATCTTCTGGTAATAATTGACAAATTTACCACATTCACCAGACTTATTTCGGTAAAGAATATTTTGTGTCAGTATATAATGCATCTATCATTAATGATAGAGGTTTATGTTATGAGTCTCATTAATTTTAATAAAAGATTGATTCGATTACCAAGAAAATAAAATATGTCATATCTTCAATTTTAAGCAATTTCCTAAGGAAATGGTATGTGAGAAAGAGACAATAAGACCATCTTATCCACAATAACATCAGTGACAGATCTATATTACAAATATTGGGATTAAAGAATCAAAGAAACAAAAAGAAATCTGAATGTCATTAAACAAGTTAAAGATAAAATTTCTTATAAATATGACATTATTTTGAACCTATATTGCATCATACAATCTTTAGGAAAGTTGTTGAAGATGCACAAATCATGAAATTGTTCAATGACAGGTGACAAAGTTTGATATTTGAGCTAGCAAATAACCGGTATCAGAGATCAAACAAAAACAAGAAAAGATTCAATCAAAATTCCAGAAAGTAATTATACTGGCATCAATATATACAAAGGGATCGAACTCAAAGGTAAGCAGAAGGACCAATCTGATATGATTATAGCTCTTGTCAATCAATTCAAGTCTTAGTATAATAGTGAAAATAACAATCATTCAGATGACAAGGAGTTTCAAGAACTTTCATATTTTCATATATGCTCAAAGATATTTATTAACACTTTGGAAATTTCTAATAAGTGTGTGTTGTGTCCATTCTATTATAATGTGACACATAACTATCTCGGGCACCAAAAATCAAAGGTGCAGATATGAAAAGTAGAGAGAGAAATGAGATTTAACTGCAATAAAGTATAGTAATATTTTTTGAAATAAATGGTTTATACCTGGTTTAAAATTAAAATGTCTTTCATAACATACAGAATAAAAATGAAATTAAGTATGTATGTTTATATTTAGATGCTCTACATTTACTTTCCTTGAGGCTATTGTTTAATGTCTATTCACTAAGAAAGTATACTTTTGCTTTTAAGGGTTAGTTTACAAAAAAGTAAATTAAGTAGTTTTAAAGCATCCAAAATAATGCAAAGCATTTAAAAAATTGTTAGGAAAGTGAATCAATACAAGTGCATAAAATATACAATAACAAGTTTTTTAAAAAAACAAGAAAAACCTTTCATTTTAAATTAGATTATTTCGAAATTGAACAGATAAACAGCGTTGATTAAGACCTGTTGATAAATGTAAACAATATTAATTCATATTAAATTCCTAAAATCGCCTTTAATTTTAAATATTAATCAACAGACTAAAATGTAACAAAAAAGTTATCAACAACAGAGAAGAAAATGCAAACCAGAATAAGCAAGTGAATAATATAAATTAAAAAATAATATCATCAAATCAATATAATAAAAAAGCAAACAAAATACCAATGTATCAAAATAAAAATAATATCAAATTTTCTGAACCAAAATAAAATATAAAATTTTTGAAATCAAAACAAATATTAAAATAGTTATCAAAGTAAACAAACAGCACCAAATCAAAATGACAATAATAATGCCAAAATACATATTACTTAAGGGCATATATAACCCTCTTAATTATTTAGAATCAAGAATACATTATAACATATATTTTGTAAAAATCTTTCAGGTTCCCCCCCCCACTCCAATTAATAAATTATTTAATTTAACATCATGTGCATGTATAATTTTTTTTTACTGTTACATTAAATATTATACAAAAAAAATTGGAAACATTTAAAAAAAATTAACAAAATTAATTAACATTATTAAATACATTTCCCAAGAAAGAATTTTTTTAGTCACAAATGCAAAAATTTCTTTAAATAAATAAAAAAAATTAGGAAGGAATAATTAATAAATATAATAGCAGCACTTTATACATATATAAAAATTTCGAATTAAAAATATAGTATTTTACATTCAAATAATTGAAATAGTAAAAGAACATATATAAATAAAAAAAAAATACATTAGTTTTTAAAATAATGCCTGAAATCTTAAAAAGTTGTTTCAAACAATAAAGTAACGATGAAAAACCAAAATTGAAATAATGAATTATTTGCTTCACACATTGAATAATAAGAGAAGTCTATCAATATCAGCAAAAACAGCAGAATAAAATCCTAAAATTACGAAATCTAAAGAATTAAAAGAATAATAACTTACACGACAAATTGAATTCTAGAATAAATTGATGAAAATATGATATGGAACATTATCCAAACTAATAAGCAATTTTGAAACTGAAAATTAAATCTTTTTCTTTATTTCAATACATATTATGTATTTCATATATTTTAGTAGTAGTAATTAAATTGCATAAACTACAAAAAAAAAGCCTAACATGTTGCTTGAATATATTAAAAGTGCAAATGTAATGAGCAATAATACAATTTTATTAAAATACATTTATACGATAATGCATAAAAAATAAAATAAGTAACTTTAAGCAACTTTCATTATATTTTATTAATTTCTTCCTGTTAAGTTAATAAATATTTTGTGTTGAAACAACACTATATAATAGTATATTTAAAATAGAAACTACTACATTTTGTTGATGAAATCATATATGATGAATTATAATCATAGATAAAGAAAAAAGTATTTAAGAATAAAATTTTATAGTGCCTTGTCAAAATATTTTTAACAGTATTAGAAATGGAAAAATACTTTTTCAGCAACATGGAACACTCACTTTTATACTTAAAAGCAGAAAAGAAACTAAACTGTAATTTTCAATAAGTTCAACAACAGCTTTGTTTAACTTTTTGTATCTCACTAAAAATGGATCATCCTAAAACGGAAAAAAAAATTATGTTAATTTAAAAACATTTAAAAATATAAATATTAACTACCATAAGAAACATAAGCAAACAATTCAGAGTTCCCCATTCTCATAACAATATGTTTCTTGTTTACATTGTAGAAAGTGCTAATGTGACCAATTTTGATAGCTAATGCAATTACTTTTTTCTCTTATTTAAGGTAAATCTCAATGAATACTTCACTTTAAATGTATGTTTTTCTTTCACTATATATGTACACCAATAAAAAAAAAGACATGATCCACAATAAATATATAACATAAATAATGAATTAATCAACAAAAACACCTTAACTTACAAGTGCCTATTTATTTCACAAAGTATTATTCAACTTCACACAAAAGTATCATATAAAATTTTAATATAATTTATAATATTATATTTCTATCATTAAATATTTTTGTTTTATTTTTAATTGTAAACTAAAGTTATTAGTTAAAAAATTTGAAATCAGATAAAAATATAACAGTTTTATTTAGAAATAATTTTCTTTGATTATTAATTAAGACAGAATATGAAAAAACTTTTTTACAGTTAGATCATTGAACATCAATGACCAATATTAACACTCAGAATACATCAATAAAACAAGAGTAAATGAGCCTACAATACTTTAACAATTTAACATAACAATCAATGACTTAGCTCAACAACCAAGTACAGTAAATTTACTTACTTAAGGTCTATTCAAAAAGTATCAGAAATTTGGCCATTAAAAATATCTTAATTACTTTACTAGATTAGGATCTTAATAAAATTTAAAGAAGGCTCCTTGCATCTTCACACACTCTTAGCACAGCATTCCTACCACTGCCAAAAACGCTTCTGGAAGTCTTTTGGAATGGTCCCCGCTTATCATGCTTTGCCTTATTTTCTCTCTACTCTGAAATTGGGGTCCTTTCAATGGCATTTTCATTTTTGGAAACAACCAGAAGTCACTACAAACCATGTTCAGCATTGATAACCTCCAGTAGGTATTGCGCACAACTGCGAAATTCTTTCTGTTCCACCGACAGAAACTTGGACCACTCTGCACATGATTACACAAAATTGCATGTGGAGAACCTGTACTGATCTCAACTTGTTAAACAGTCTCTTGTAGGGTCAAACAATGATCTTTATTTATCAGATGTTCCACCCTTTCAACAACAGCTGCATTTTAAAATGGTTTGTGGCCTCCCAGAACACTCGCTACTCTCTATCAACATGCGGCCACTTTTGAATCGGTTAAACCCCTCCTTAAATTTGTGTGACCATCTTAGCATCATCTCCAAACACTTGCTGAATCTTATGAATTGTTTCACTTAGAAAATCACCAAGCCTTTGACAAACAATTTGATGTGTGGTACCTCTGCTCAAGTCATTCAGTCATCTTTAGAGAAAATAAAAATCCAACAAATATCTGTAAGAGCACTTCACTCAACTGCCTGCTGAAAACCACTAAAATGATGGGGAAAAATTCAAGCATGTGCATTAAGCTTTCAATTCCCAATGTGCACAGAGGCACTACATTAGAATCTTTACAGTACATTGGAAAATTCAAGGTTGGAAACTTTTTGAACAGACCTTGTATTAACAAATTAGCTGAAGTACAGGAAATTTTTTTAAATAAAACTCACAAAAAGCCAGCAGAAAATAGTTTAAAAGAAGGCTACATTCAACTTCTGCAAAATGACCTATTTAAAAATTTAGAAAAATTTTAAAATTTTTTTTCTTACCTTTTCTTAATTATATAAATAATTTTCAAAAAAAAACTACTCCAAATTAGCCTCTAACAAAAGAATGATTTGGTAGATAAAATAGTAAAGTTCTTTTCCAATAATTCATTCCAAAATGGGCCTAACTTTATTACAAAGAATAAACTGAATAAATATAGCAATCTCCAAAAACTTGTTGGAAACATAGATAGAAAATATGTTGTGTGACATAACATGCACAACAGCTATTTGCAGCATTCAAGTTTTCTTCACTTAGAGGGGGGGGGGGGATAAAAAAACAGGAAAAAACCCCCCCCACCTTGCATAAGGTAATTTGGGGGGAAACGCCAGTTGGGGATAGACGCCAGATTGTTAATAATTCTTTTATGTTTCGATAGATGGCAATTTTGAGGCACTTGTGTGAAGAGTCTGGTCATACATTGAGCATGGCTTGTGAATTTATCTGAAATAATTGTCTTTGATTGGCTTTATTTTTGGATCTTGTGAGCATTTAAAGTGGTGAGTACAAATTTTATAATATTCCATTCCTCATATTTACAGTTCATAAATGTACTTGTTATTTTAAATTAGATACTAGCAATATAAGTAATGCATAATGTTACACATATGATGCATGTAGAAATGGCCATAACACTACAGCAATAAGGAAATAAGTGTGTTTAACATTTGCCCTCTATACTTGGGAGAAGACGCCACATGGTTCAGAAACACATGAAATGAACTTAAAATTTTTTTTTTCATTTTATAACACTGTGTATTATTGCATAAAATAAAAAAATGCACTTAATAATTATTATTATAATGAATGATAATTGAATGCAATTAATGATAATAAAAATTATAATTAAAACCAATAATAACTAAATGCAATTAATGATAAGAATAAAAATTAGAAAAAGCCAATAATAATTAAATGCAATTAATGATAAGAATAAAATTAAAATAAATAATAATTAAAATTAACTAAAAATTAATAATTGAAATTAATAAAAAAACTAAAATTATTATTATTAATAACATGAGATCTTTGGAAAAAGCAGAAGAAAAAGAGACATGTAAGCTTGACACATTCTCAAGTGAAGAAATTCCTCTAGATACCAGTGGTGACAGTTTTGATGAGGATGTGTGACTGGATTCAGTGCATCGAATGCAACAAATGGTTACAAAATTGCAATGATAATCATTTGCACTGAGTGAAATGTTGTGTAGACTATCATTAGAAACTGAACTGTTATATTATTTTTAGCAAACTAATTATGAAAAAGTTTAATTTTTTTGTTTTTGTTTTTCTATAGTTATTGTTATTTCACATTCAATTTGGTAATGTTTGTCTTATTTTTTTATTTACTGTAGTGTTGCATATTACTCCATGACTGGTGGCACCTTCCCTATATATATAGGGGAATATGCCACAATGAATTGAATTTCTTTTACATTAAATTTCTCATTTATTTTCAGACTAAGAGAATTAACTTGTACATATAACCAATTAAATATTGAAAAATAAAATGTATTTTTTTCATGGTCTTGTTATTTTAATTTTCAATGTACTAATCAAAAAATCCTTAAATGTGGCAACTTCCATCGATTTACCTTACTTAAAAATTTGTATAAAATTCTATAATTAATAACTTCCCCTAATTCTTTTTTAAACTAATGCTAAAGCAAGAATATTATAATTTGGATTGATAGACAAAATGGATGAAATATTAAAATTTAAAAAATTGGTTATTTATACTTTTAGAATTATTTTTTAAAAAGACTAATTAAGCTCATATGACTGAAACAAAATCACTCTTCTTTAAAAAATATGAATCCCTCAGATGGTGCAAGAATCAAAATCCTGTTACTTTTCTAATGAGAACTAAACCATAAAATATGCTGCAAACAGGTAACAATTATTTCAAGATGCACCACATTATCACCAATAGATTTAGAATATCAAATTTCATGCCTCTGGAGCTTCTCATCTTTGCATTACGCTATTCATACACAGATTCACAAAAACTCTTTTTACTCATAGATTAATTGTATCTATAAAATAATTAATACTATTTTATGTTATCATATTATTAGTTTATAATGTTTTAAAATGAGTTAATCCTTAACAGCGGAAAAAAAATATATTATTTGTATGATAAATTAAACTACTTACAGACAATATGCTTATCAATTCTTGTAAGTCTAAAACATCAGTATAAAAATCAAGATTAAAATGTAACTTTCCATGTTTTTCTACAAGATCAGCTTTGGACAGTACATTAACATGCGGCATTTCCACTGCAAAATAGTTTGAAAATATTAAATAAAAAATCAAACATCTAAAAAAACTGAATAAAAATAAAATCTTGATGCTCATTTAAAATACTATAATTCTTTCATTTAAATCTTATTCAATAAAAAGAATTTCATTATTTTAAAATATGCTTAATGGACATGCTTCCTTTGTCATCCTTTCCTCCTTTCATTGTCCTTTTCAAAACATATAAACTATTTTTTCCTTCATGATCACAAAAAAGACAGTTATCTCTATTCAATGGGACTTTGATAGAAAGCACAATAATAGCATATACAGTATTTTAACAGCTAATACAGAACGAACAAACTAATAATTTACAAATATTGCTAATGGTATGCAACAATAACAAACAAAAGATAAACAAAATTTTTGAAACTTGAAAATAATTTTAAATAAAATTATAAAAACATTTAAAAATTTTAAAATGAAAGAAAAGGTGCATTATATTACAAACAAATTGTTTAATTCCTTTTATAGATGTCCCAATTAAATATATTTATAGTCAATTAGGGAGTTTAATAGTCAGTTTAAATAAATTTCATATTGAGACTATATTATAAGTAAAACAATACATATCTTTGAATAAAATAATGCTGTTCAAACAACACTATTAAACAAATTTTGAATCAATATCATTAATTATTACAAAAATCAAGATTTGGATTAAAAAATAAAACTAATAAATTTAAATTATGTTCAATTAAAATGAAGTTTTTCATAAAAAACTATTTTTTTATTAAGGTAAACATTATGCAATATTCTATTTAAAAAAATGAATTGCAAATTATATCCACATTTTTTAATAAAAAATAATTTTAAAGTAATATTTGTAATAAAGCCAAAACATTATGAAGAATAAAAACCACAATTTTGTGCATGAAAACTCAGAGGATCAATACACTTTAAGAACACAAATTTTATTAGAAATAATGCAGTAATTAAATGATTTGCCTAATTATTGGAAAAATAATTTTGGAAATTTAAAATACTTACCATCTAAATATTTTCAAAAAAAGAAAAAAAAAGCTTCCAATACATAAGTATTTTTTAAAATATATAATATACATTTTAAAAACACATATCATACTTAATAAAATACAATTTAATGATCCCTGCAAAACTAAAAATAAGATAATGTAGAACAAAAACATTGAAAGTTCATTGCATTAAAATGCTTCATAAGCAAGAGATATACATTTCTGAATAATGTGAAAAAAAGTGATCAGAAGTAATCTCTCATCATTTAACTATATTATTTTGAGACATTCTTATTTTATACTAGCAAAAAAGGAATGTTTATATATAAAAATGATAACTCATTATTGCAGAAATACGACAAATAAATATACTAACACAAAAAAAAATAATAACTTCATTCAATTTTTTATATCAGTATTATCATTGAGAATAGCCCAGAAATACAATTATATTAAATTTACATAAAATATTAATATGTGAAAAACCAAAATAATAAGCTTTCTCCCCCTCCCCCTTTAGATTCTCCAATTTTCACCAATATGTCTCAATGAAATAAAAACTTAACCTTTATAAATAAAAATAGGTGAAACAAAGTAACACAATATATATTTCTTTAAAAATAACTTAATTCAAGTAATCATCGAAAAATTCAAAAAAGTATTACTAGATTGAAATTTTGTAATGTAGCTTACACTGCTTAAATACATATTTCTTTAAAAAATAAACATCAAATTTTCAAACAGAAAAAAATTAATGAAAAATTAAACTGTTTTTCATGGATTTTCACACATTGTCATATAAATTTTTAGTGAATGGCAATCCCCCTCCCCCCCAAAAAATATCATTTATAAATAAAAATGTGCACTTGGATACAATGAGTCCTCAACATATATAAATAAAAATGAATGTTTGACTCTATGTCTCTTATACCTTTCTAAATCATTCATCAGATTGTGATGAAACTACAGAGAATGGTTGGGCGCAGGCTCGCAAAGGATTCAGCATCAGTAAAACTATGTTCCGACAGATGCCCAAGTGGTGTTGTGAAGGATTAAGAGGCATTACAGATAACTATTTCCCTTTTTAAACTATTAGATGTACAGTCTCTAAATTTAACAAGCAGATTTCTTTCATTGATTCACTATAAAATGGGTTTTGTGAAAATTGACCCTCAAGGGATGTTGCAGGGGATTAAGAGACGTTAAAGATAAATATTGCTGTTTTTGAAATATTAGACTTACAGATTCACAATTTGATATGCCAATTCCTTTTATGGAACAGAGTTTCTCTAAGAACAGGTTTTGTGAAAATTGACCACCAAGGGGTGGTGCAAGAGCTTAATTGGCATTGAGGATTAATATTCCTATTTTTGAACAATTAGACCCATATATTTGAAATTTGGTAGGCGTGTTTCTTTCATGGAGTACAGATCTGTTATAAAGGGGGGGGGGTTGTAAAAGTCACCCCAAGGGAGATAGTAATGGATTAAATGCCATTACAGAAAAATATTCCCATTTTTGAACTATTATACCGACAGACAAAATTTGGTAGGCATGTTCCTTTCATGGAGTACAGATCCATTACAAAAGTGATTTTGCAAAAATCGTTCCAAGGGGTGTTGCAAGGGTTTAAGGGGCATTATAGATAAATATATTCCCCTTTTTGGACTATTAGACCTACAGACTTGAAATTTGATAGGCATGTTCCTTTCATGGAGTAAAGATCCGCTAATGACTGCAAAAATCGACAACCAAGGATAATTGCAAGGGGTTAAAAGCCATTATAGAAAAATATTCCCATTTTTGAAATATAAGACCTACAGACTTGAAATTCGGCATGCATATTCCTTTTGTAGAGTAGTGATCCGCTACCAAAAAGGTTTTTCAAAAATAGATCCCCAAGCCGGTTGCGAGGGGTTAATGTGGCATTAGAGATAAATATTCCCATTTTCGAACCATTAGACCTTCAGACTAAAAATTAGGTAGGCATGTTCCTTCCATAGAGTAGAGATGCGCTAAGAAAGGGGTTTGCCAAAATCGACCCTCAAAGAGTTTGCAAGGGTTATATGTCGTTATAGACAAATATTCACATTTTTAAACAATTAAACCTGCAAATTTGAAATTTGGCTGGTATATTCCTTTCAAGTCGAGAACTGCTACAAAAGCTTTTACAAAAATAAAACTCCAAGGGGATTGTGAGGGGTTAAAAGGGTGTTATAGATAAAAGAGAATTCCATTTTCAAACTATTAAACCTAAACTTGATATTTAGCTAGCATGTTTCTTTCATGGAATAGAGGTGCTCTAAGAGAGTTTTGCAAAAAATTGACATCCAAGAGGGGTTGAGAGGGCATTTTATATGAAAAAAAAATCCCTTTTATGAATAACTAAACTTGAAATTTAGAAAATGAATAACTTTTGCTGAGCAGAAATCTGATAAGAAAGGGGTTTTGTAAAGTCAACCTGCATGGGTGTTACAGAGGCGTTATAAATAAATATAAAAAATCTCTTTTCAACTTTTAGATCTACAGATTTCAAATTTGGCAAATCTGATTCTTTGTTGAGCAGAGATGTTCTACCCCCCCCCCCCTTTTTTTTTGTTCTTGTTTAATTTGCAATTCACTTAAAGTTAACACAAAAAAAAATTCTTTTTCCTTCAATCTCTATTGTTTTATTTTTCAATTCACAAGTGCAGAGAACAGGTATACCAGCTAAAATAAAAAAAAATTAAAAAATGCAACATTTCTAACAATCTTAAAAACTTCTCAAAATATAATATTTTTTGCATGTATAATAATGCAATCTGCATATACCTTCAAAAAAGTTTAACATTCATTCATTTGAATGGAATTCATTCATGCTATTTTGTTGTGGATTCTAGATCGGAAGAATTGTTATCACAGTCAGTGTAATCTATTGCTCTATAACATCTCAAAAACAACACTCAAAAATATAAATAATGTAAAAGCTCAAATAATTATTAATTCTCTAAAACACAAGAATAACAACTCAAAGTCATTTTTATTTTCACAAAAACTAGAACATTTAAAAAAAACTACACTACTGCTGTCCTTTGCAACTTAATTTTCTAAAATACACCAAAACAAAGATAATAATTAGGATCATCCTGATACATGGCATACATATTTTATTTGAAGTATCTAGAACAGAAAGGTAGTCTAACATCAAATTCTAAATCATGGCATGTATATTTATTAATAGCATAATCAAGAGAGGTTACGTGTGTGGATACATTACTAATTGAATACTATAGACTGTAAAAAAAATTTCATAGCCCGTAAAATTTTAAAAAATCTTACTTTGCAACATAGTAGATAGAGAGGTAAGAAGAACAGAAACAAATTTTGAGGGATCACAGCAATAATGTGAATCAACTAAGTGAACAGCAGCAAGAGTAAAACCAGATTTAACCAATACAGACACTATTTTTTGTACAGACTGATGATGTGTATATAGTTCAACCTGGAAAATATTTTACACTGTTATAAGAAACAAATTATTTCTACAAGACAAAGAGCAAAAACAATTGTTGATTAATTTACCTGTCCTGGACAATCAAATAATAAATAACAATCTTTAAATTTCTGAAGTTCATCTATGAGCCAATCTACTTTTTTTTCTAAAAATTCCATACAGTAAATAAGTCCACCATTGGGACCAAGCTTTATGTGCTGCATAACATTCTCAACAGTGATAAGATGAGAAATGTCCACACTAGCTTCATATGGAAGAACATCATTTGCAGGATCAAGATTAATAATGGCTACTTTTCTTCCAAGACCTCTAAGAAATTCACTCATAGCATGACAGTAAGCTGTTTTTCCTGATCCTGGAGGACCAATGACAAGCTGTCCATAAATCATTTTAATCTGAAAAAATACAAAGGTATGTGAAAAAAAATATGACAAGTTGTAAAACTATGACAAATATATAGGTAGAAAGGAAAATATTGGTATCCATTCTACAACAGAAATCACTAGGAGAATCAGAACCTTTAAAATTATATAGTCTGGTCAAAAACTAAATCTTCCATTACTCACAGTGGCGTAACAGAACATTAAGGCCCCCTGCAAAGTCAGATTTTGGGCCCCAAGCCTAAATACATACGAGTCAATCATGCTTTGGGCTCCCTAGAATTCCTGTCCCCCTCCCCCCGCGATGCAGGGGTTGGGGGTATAAATTACACCACTGATTACACATATCTTTTAACAATGCACACTAGCAAAAAGAAAAATCCCCAATTTAAAAAATATTAAGTTAGTTTTTTTTAAATAAAAAAGCCATTGAACTCCTTTAGAACTTGAAATACTTTTTAGTTAAATTAGTTTCCTTCGGCCATTGATTTTAAATATTGGTCTTCAAAAAAGTAATTAATTAAATGGTCATTTCATAGTAAAAGCTCACAATATTTTCTGTTAAAAGCAGTGTAGTTAAAAACAATACCAAATTCAATTTGTTATGAAGATCTTAGACATTTAAATAAAAACATAAAAAATCATAGCAAAAGTATTAAATGAAAGTTCATAAACAAAAATATAATACAGCTAATCTTCAAGAAATCAATCAGTGATTAATTGTAGATCATCCAGAAACTGATTTAATAAATCATATTACCCACACAATATAATTCATAGGTCATAAAGTAGTTAAAAAAATTACTGTGAATTGATTAAAAGTCCATAACATTAAAATAATTTAAGCACTTGTGAGTCCAAAAATACCACAAATATGAGGAAATTACTCATCAAGCTAACATAAAAAAGGGGAGAGGGAAATGTTGCTTAAAGAGTTCTCACAAATTAAATCCAATAATTTTAACTAATTAACCTTTTACATGCTACAATGTTCCATAATTAGGATATTTTTAAAAAATTTTGAAATTTACAACTTTATTCATATTGATCCATAAAAATTATTACATATAAAGAAAATATGAATTATTTTTTTTAATATCAAGGAAATTAGCTTAAGCAAATAGTTACAATAAAAAATATTATAAATTCAGCTTTTTAAAAAATTTTATTGGAGCAAGTTCAAAAATTAATTTAAAATTCAAAAAATTTAACAAATATTTTAATAAATCTATGAGAATAATAAAAAATTACTCCGTTGATAACAAGACAGTTTTTCAAAATATACATGTATATATGACATGATTTTAGAGTCAAAAACAGACTTAGTTTTTAACACAAGGTCTTTATTTGATCAAAGTTACACATCATCTGACGCAAGATGCAGGCAGAGAGAGAAAAAAGAACGCCACCAAATAATCTTAAGTGGTTAAGTGGGTTAAACATGGGATCCATGAGTGCTCTTGAAAGTTAATGCTGCCATATAGGGCTATTAAATATAATGATCTGGAATTAGACATGTTTGTTGGCTAGGCCATATGTTCGGAAGAAATAAATGGGTCATAAGTTTGATACTTGAAGAGGTGAGGAGGTAATATAAAAGTGAATTGCTAGATAGGGAATTTAATTTTTAATCTAATTTAATTATCCTTACATTTGCCCCCAATTTTAAAAGGGAGTCAGGGTGTCATTTTTCTCTCTTTACAAATTTAATCAATTTTCAACATATAGAAAACAATACATATCATTTTGAAATGCATATTACACTCAGTAGAAATATTTAAGTAAAAAGGAATACTAAAATCAAAATGCTCTAAAATAAACAAAACTATAAAACAACAAACACAGTAATGACACTTACAAAACATTAATTGATAAAAATGAATTTCCGTACATATAACTGAAGATTAGCTTGTTCAAATCTATTCAACATCCAGAATAAGAGCTAGCGTTTCCTCCTATTCCTTCATAATAATAGATTCGTATTATAGCTAGCAGATAATGTTTTCAAAAAAAATTTTAAATTGGAAAATAATATATCAAACAATAAGATAGTAGACATAAAAATACATGGTGTCATACAAATATTAAAATACTAATTTTGTATAACAATCTACTCTGGCGCCATCGTAGTAATACTCAACATTTTGCATATATGAAATACATTTTTAAAAAAAAATTTTAAATATAGACACTAAAAAATGAAATTATTAATAATATGAAAATGGTGTACAACAACTTATATGCACTATTCAACACAATAAACAATATTTTATTTCATATGCGTTGTAAACTATAAGAATATAGGAATAAAAGAATATAAGAGTTATAAGATTTAAAGAGCTCTTTAAATAATTGTGAGTCAGAAATGTGGACTCTCTTCTATCATCACCTTTAGTATTTATGTCAAATTTCCACAATATTCACTGTAACTTAACAATATCGCATACAATATTTTGAATCTCTCTGTAACCTTCTAAGTATTTGTTTCATAGAGAAAATACTTTACTTTCTCTTACACACATTCACTAATATAAACTGTATCACACTACTTATTTTAGAACACATCTCTCTGAGAAATCTGCGTGATCAAATCACAGATGTTCAGGGATGCTAATAAGAAAACAATAAGAGGTGTATATATCAAACTAAACACGTTTGTCTTCTTAAAGTTTCAAAACATATGCAAAATTATAATGATTGTATTCTCCTTTATCCACTGTACAATATCCAAAAATAAGCTTCAAGTTATTAAATTAATTTTAAATTTAGATAAGAAGAAAATTTTGAGAAATAGTGAATCTTGATATATGGCCGGTATATCAGAACACACAATTTCAAAATGAAAAAAATTTTTAATGACATGCAATAAGGTTACTGCTGGATAAAATAATTAACAAAACAGTAAAATTCAGTGGAGAAAAAAGAATGCAACGTGACTTTACTTTTGTTTCTTATAAAAATCAATATCACTAGTATACGTACATTAGTCAATTTTCTAAAAAAACTTAATTTATACCTTTCAACTTTAAAACACCAATTTCTATCATAAATGTTAATTCATTCGACATCTTAAGATAAAATTATGAGAAGTATATTAAAATTTCTCAAAATTTTGTATGATGAAACCTATACTTTGTTTTCTCAGTTAAAATATAAAGAATATCTGATTTATAACACAACTATATTATAAAAATTAAATATCATATATTATTATTCTTCTCAAAGTTCTGTACAGCAAAACTCAGTCACTTCAATGTTCCTAAAATTAGAAATATATAATTTAACTGACCTCCACTTCATAGCAGCAGAAACCTTTGGTGAACGGTAATCCAGATGTTGTTGCCCAATGATTTGATTTAGCAATTTTTTTCGATGTTGGTCAAATCACTGTATTATTGGAATTAATTCACAATACCATTCCGAGAAGACGATTTTTTTTTCCTGGTGGAAAGGAGCAATGTCTTTCTTAATAGGAATAGGGGATCCACGCTTCTCTTCTTTTTTTTTTCCCCCTTCGCCATTAGAACATTGTTTTTTCACTCACGGCAAACTGGCTGGCCTCTTCAGCAAAGACAGAAATATTCAGCGATAAAAACTGTTTCTTCTCGGGGTTAACATCGCGTTTCTTTCATTTGCGCGATAATCCGTTCCCCTTAGCGTAGAGAGAAATATTGTTCGAAGGAGTCCTATAATCGTTATTTAGAGCACTTTTCTCGATGGTTTGTATACTTGGTGTTTTCAGCAAAGAGATGTACAGCACATAAAATTCTCTATAGCACTTCTTACAAAAGGTGGCATATTGGAAGTTTGTTTTTAATTTAAAATTCTTTTTACTATTGAGATTAGTTTTACTTTAAGATTCGAAATTTATTCACAGATAGAATCCTACCAGCTTTATTTCTGACATGATTTTAGAGTCAGACACAGACTTAGTTTTTAACAAGGTCTTTATTTGATCAAAGTTACACATAATCTGACACAAGATGCAGAGAGAGAGAAAAAAGAACGCCACCCCACCAAATAATCTTAAGTGGGTTAAACACTTAAAACACTGATCAGGAGTATATGAGTGTTCTTGAAAGTTAATGCTGACATATAGGGCTATTAAATATAACTATCTGGAATTAGACATGTTTATTGGCTAGGCCATATGTTCAGAAGATATAGGTCATTAGTTTGATACTTGAAGAGGTAATATAAAAGTGAATTGCTAGATAGGGAATTTAATTTTTAATCTAATTTAATTATCCTTACATATATATATACATATTTTTTACTATTAGGTAAAAAATTTAGATGTTTCCTAAACTGGACACTGGCATGTACACAACTACTGTTGTAAAACATAATAAAGTTGCTTTAATTACAGAACATAGAAGATTGGAAAATTTTTTCTGAATGCTGAGATTTTAATTAAGTATCGCAAGAAAAAAGGTTTATAACTCTTGAGATATTTCACAATTTCTCGAGATCCCTCCCTCTTTTCACCTTTCTTCCTAATTCCTGGTGGATCTGGGGTGAATTTCTCATAGGTACTGCAGAAAGGCACATGTATTTGATGAAAGAAGTTGCTTATTACTCATTTGAGGATAACATAGGAGAATCAGGTAAGGTTTTCTCCTATGGTCTCAACAATGTTTCTTCAGTTAGTGAAGATATATAAAGTTGATCATATGTCTTATTCAAAACCATTAGATAGTAGAAGCAGCACTAGATTAGATGAAGACTGTTAATATTTATCAACTGCATCCAGAAGAAAATGTATATTTGACTGATGAGAAAGATACAAATGAAGATACTTTTGTGCCTGTTCTACCAGCAGATGTTTGTGGCAAAACTGAAATTTCTACAAAAATTGATGAGGAAATACCTCATGAAACCTCATTTGATACCAAAGAGCCTTCAACTTCACAGGGAAGGTCAAATTTGAAGCAAAACTTGAATCAAATGAGAGAAATATTCATCACTCTAGAAAAAATGTAAATTTTAAAAAATAAATCTTGAAAATTGGCACCATTAAAAATATTAATGAAATGTTTCCTGAGTATTTACTTTATCTCCAGTTGAAATTTTTCACAAGTTCATACCTTTAGAAAATCTAAATGGAACAAATGTGGCAGATCTATATGTAATGTTAATTGTTATGTAAATTGTTACCACAAATGAAAATGATGTAGGACAACTTACTGGATTACTACTGGTTAGTGAGTAACAACAAGCATTTGGCACAGATTTATACAAGAGCTGACAAGATTTATTAATTCTGATTGTTTCTTCAGTAATGCCTAGAAATAGATTTTGAAAGTTGAATTTTTCTTCTACTACAATGGCACTATGAGATAAAATTGTGAAAGACCAGGAGACTTTCAGCAGTTCAGTATTTCCATTTCAAACTCAGTACAGAAGAATTGATGGCCACCTAGTATGGCCCTCATTCAGTTAAAATAATCATGAAAGGAATCTCAAATTTCATTGCAAAGTGGTTGCACTATGTTTGTTTAAAATTTTATTCAAGTCTTTTATCATCAAGATGTTTTGGTTTGCAAAGTGTATCTAGGGAATGAAATTAATTCTATAAATATCATTAAAAACAGTATTTAAATAAATATTGGTACTTTCCATTTTCACGATGCAGGCGATAAAGTTGCCAGAAATGATACAACCAACGCCAGAAGAAACACTGGAAAACTTTTATGTCCACATTTTTAAAACAAGTCAGACTTTTCTTATTAATAACGTCTTTTTCCTAATACATCAAAAATGAATAAAAAAATCAATGAAAATTTGGGATTTAGCATGAACAGAGGATTTATCTCGTCAGATTCTTTCAAGTGAAAGAATTGCTACTTGTGATAATCATGAAATGGAATTTTGGAGACTACATTCAATGGTGCTGCAACCTTTTAACTTAAGGCAGTAATAACAATATTAAAAAAAAAGCACATGATTTGAGTCATCAAATTTGAGTTTCTTGGTGTAAGGTTTATTTATGGTTAGAGCAAAGAATTAACTTCAGTTAAATAGTGTGAAAAACAATTGAAAATCAGTCATGGAACAGTTGTGGACTAGAATAATTATATACGAGAGGTTTGAGTTGATTCTTTACTAAAACGTCAACAATGGAATATGGGAGGACCTAGTATGATTGTCGAAGTGGATGAAAACATATTTTTGAAGTAGAGAAACAATACTGGTAGGTTTCTACCACGACAATAGATCTTTGGTGGAGTTTGCCACAAAACAAACAAATGTTTCCTAATCAAGGTGCCAAACCAATCTATGAGCATTACATTAAGAGCTAGCCCCCACACCAGTGGGCATAACGTACACCCCCCGCATCGCAGGATGGGCCAAGACTTGATTGACACGAAGTACTTACCCTTTGTACGATCCGGCTTGGGCCCCAAGACCTAACTTTGCAGGGGGTATCCTAATATTCTCCATTTTGCCACTGGAAGCAATTAAAGAAAATACAAAAAAGGAAGTATAATATATTCAAATTCATGGTTATCATACTACCCTGAAAGTGGAAAGTTTCAAACTTTTCAAAGTGATCATAAGTAGAATCTTGTTGATCTGGGAAACTGGAACGCATTTGCAAAAAACAGAAAGAATATGGGGTAGAACCAAACGGCAAAACAAGAAACAGAGGAATGACACTTCATCCATAAAATTTTCTCTCAGAATTTATGTGGAGAAAGGAAATGAAAGACCCATTTGTAAAAAATTTTAATGGTATTAAAAAGTCTATGGCTTCAAAGTAATAAAATGTTTAGAACTAACATCTATTAACAATTTTTACCTGTATGCTGTGTGTTGTTGTTAATAAAGTATGGTTGATGAGATTTATGCCAGTGAAATGAAAAAAATTAAAAATTATACATCAGCATAATAAATCAACAGTTTCTTGTTTTTTCCTTGGTGCTTGCTTCAATCATGACTAAAAATTCAATACAGTATAAACTGCATTTCCAATAGGCTTATTTTTCTTTGTTCTAGAAATTTTTTTAATGCTGTATGCAAATTTTCCTTAAATAATAGCTAATGTCTCAGATTACAACTGTAGAACTGCAATAGCGCAAAACACATCTGCTACTGAAAAGACTTATGAATTCAACACAGGATAAGTAATTTTGCTGCTTACATATTAGTGTCACTGAAGCCAAATTTGCACCTTCTGAACTGCGCAACTTTCTACCAAATTCAGATTGACTTCTTTTTTGAATAAAACACTCACAATTTTTTTCTTTTTTTTTTGCTTTCTCTTTTGCTGTTATGATATCAGAACAGGATTTTATGTAGCACAAATTTAGCAGTGGTGGCAACACATAATTACTGTAAATTTAGCTGAATGTTATCCCTTGTATATATAATTATAACCATTTTCAATATCAGATAAGGTTATTTTTTACTGTTAAAAAACATGATGATATTCAAAACATTTTTCTGTGTAAATCTTCTTTAGTAAAAAATAAGTCTTCAGAGATTTTCTGTTAACACACAAAATTATATTATAAAATTATTTTGATATGATAAAATTCAGTTATATTGGAGAAATAATGGTATTTACTTTCAAACAACATAAAATTGTGGTCTTAATATATCTTTTCAAAGATTTCATTAAAAGACAGTTGATGAAAAAGGCAATTGCTAATAAAGCTATTTATTATTTTCACTTTAAAGAGACATGTATGGATTTGGGGGAGGGGACAACAGTATTTTTTATAGCTTTTATTTATTTATAGAGAATAGAAATTTGTGTGTGTGTGTGTGTGAATGACCAAAAATAAAATTATTTAAAAGACCTAATATTTTTCTGAATAAAAAAACTTGGGTACTCATGCATTTAATGTCAATTTATTTCGCTGAATCAAGGAATGTTACCAAATGTTGCAACATGCAGTAAATGGTAAAAAAAATTGTTCTCTTTGAATGTTCAAAAACAGTAGAACCTGTTTTTGTGTGGTCCTTTTTATGTGATTTTATTTTTGTGTGATTTTTTCTGTGCAATTTTATTTTACGCGGTACATGAATTTCAATAGCTTTGGGGTCACTGTAATGCTTTCTATCAATGTACATATACACTTTGAAACACTCTGATCATTTGTTATAAAGTCTCACCACAATGCACACTCAGTTGCTTTCTATCAATGCTTTAGCAGCACACGTTTGATTGAAGATGAAAATGACAGTGACATTATCAATAATTTGATAGATTATGTAGATGGGCAAGAAGAACTGGATTCTTTGAGAGTGGATAACATATACAAGTATGCAAAGGTTCAGTTTTCCAACAAATCGAAAAAGCATTTTCTCAAAATAGATACTGAAAGGAGTTTGAAATTCCAAAAAGAGCTCCGATCATGCATATCTAGTTATCGTGACATTTACAAGCAACTGATCAACCGACCATCATTGCAAAAACTTTGCACCTACTTTATGGTGCAAAAAAATAATTCAATTGAAATTGTATCTCCTAGTGATTTTGAACAAATTCTTCATAAGATGCTTGCTTTGGATTATGATTAGTAGCAGTGAAATATGTATGTGCATTTTGAAAACTTCTCCATGAATACAATGAGAAACTAAATGTTTCCATGGGTATAATTTAATTATTTATTTGGTTATGGAAGTACTTTCTCATAAATTTCGTAAATGACTGGCGTATTTTCTATGCATGACTTTTTTTATGCGGTCCCTCTACCTCGCATAAAAAAATTCCCTGTAGTATGTCAACAAAATTATTTGTTATATGTAAGTAATTATGAAATTTTCAAATATTTTTTTTTTTGTGCAGCTTCTTTTTATGCAGCCCCCATCTACCACACAAAAACAGGTTTTACTGAACAACAAACTTGGAGTGGAGATTTCCGTCTAATACATAAGTACACAAAACATTGTTTATTTTAACAAAACATGAAACATCACAGACCTACATAACAAGATTTTGATTCATTTTTATGCTAATTTATGTGGAGTAGTTTACACAAAGAAAGTACATTTGTTAAGATTTTGAATGCTGTTATGTTGTTTTGGCCACCAAAATAATGTAGTTTTATCTCTTGATTAAATCTAGTGTACATGTTTGTTTTTAAATATATTATTTAATTCTTCATGTTATTTGTCAATGTGCTGATAAGGAGGAAATATGCACATGATTTTGAATTCATGCATGGGTGGAAATGTTTACAGTTTTTGATTAGGCGAAATTGGTCAAATGTATAATACATAGGTAAGTACACAAATGTACATACAAATATACAGTTTTTATTTCAAATAAGAATGAAATTCTCTTGTCAAACAATATTTTATAATTAATTTTCCTTTTTAATACTAGAATTAGTTGGTGAACTTCTGAAAAGCTTGCACATGAGAAAAACATATTGTCCATACCAGCACACAATCATCATTATACTAGTAGATACTATCATTCAGTTTTATTTTTCCTGTTTCCTTTTAAATTATGATATTGAATTTCTCTCAATTTGAAAATGAGACACCTTGTCTTATTTAATTAAGAATAATGTGACAAATTACCAAAAAATGAGGTATGTGGTCAGGTTAATAATTACTATCACATAATTTTTTCCCCTGAATAAATTAATTTCAGATACACTTTGCTTCTCAAATTTTAAGGAATTAATTTGTTATTGGTACACTGTGCACAAAAGGATTTTTGGGGCATATTTGTGAAATCACACCCAATAATGTTTTAATGCCCCGTAGTTTTCAATCAAAAGCTCAACATGAAAAGAATTGAAATAATGGCTTATTCTTGATTAAAGTGTGTAAGGCAGCACAATTACATTGATTTTAAAAGTAACAAAAAAGAAATTAAGAAATGCATTTACTGTTTCAGTGGAAAACATGAAAAACTATGAGTGCTAGTATTAATATATATATATATGAGGAAATTAAAAATACCTGTGGAAAAAATTGAAATAAACAGACCACAAAAAAAAAGGAAAAAATATTAAAAAGCAAAATTTTCAAGTTAAAAATAAATGATAAAAAATCTTAAGAACAAAAAATTTTTAAAAATCCCATTTCTTTGTAAGCAAAATAGTCTAAAAGTGCGAATTTGCCAATCCTTTTGGTCCATAAAAATTGAAAGCAGAGTCTTCATACTCTTTTGAAATAAAAATCCTTCTACTCATCAATAATATTCAAAATATCCATGTTTGAATAGACACAGATAGAAGATGAAAGCTGCAATGAAAACATAAAGTTTGGAAATTCTTAAATTTGTAAGGAAAACGAATCAAAATTTCTGCAATACAAATAAACCAATAAAAATTCACGATAATTTACATAATGATAACTACATTAAAAAACAAGGTAGCCATATTGTAATGTTATCATCCAACTTCTTGAATATCTACAACAATTTGATGCATAGTGTAATGATATCAAGGTAGTACCAATTTTCCAATTATTACTTCAGGCATTTCGGCTTAGAAAAATTTATAGCCCACCCCCTGGTTTTTTAGCATTTTTTTTTTGTCACCAAGCTAGCTACCCTTCTTTTTTCATTTTTTAAAATAAGGGACCATTATTAATTATTACCATTAATTATGTTAGCTTCGGCAATCCTACAAACTATACACAAGTAGCAAGGATCATTATCATTCTTTCAATCCTTTGCTTTTATTCGGATAATATGCGAGATTACCAGTTATTGTTTAAAAGGCAAAAGCAAGGTTTAATTTTTTTAAGTTTTTTGGAAAAAAAGTGGTAATTATTAGATGATGCTCACAGAAAAATAAGTTAAAATGATGGATATACTGTTTGAAAGGAGGAAAGAATCTGCATGATACATGAATTTGTTCAAAAAGTTTTAAAAGTAAATTTTTCTCCTTCGAACATTGATTCCTTCTTTTTGGAATGTTCTAAATTTTCTATTTTTCAATAATTAAAAAGAAATTTCCATTTTTGTCATTTGGATATCAATCTTAATTTTCTGTTTTTGACCTTTGGATATCAATTTTTACTTATTAGAATGCCCTTAATTTTCTATTTTTAGGAGCCGAGATTTTACTGAATTTGTTCTTAACATCTGAAAAATTTCTCTTGCGTCCTTCAATACCTTTTTTACGGAATGTTCTCCATTTCATACTTATGAAAAGTTAAATTTTTCATGGAATTGTTCCGTAAGTTTTAAAAAGTACCTACTATTTTTAGAAATTTTACTCGAATTCTTAAAATTCTGGTGCATTTCAATTTTTGCTCCTTCGAACAAAACACTATGTTTTTCTCAGTTTGCCTGGACTCGACTATGAAAAACGCGCCTTGGCATGACCTAAAAAAAATCTTTACCAAGGGGTGGGCTATAATAGGAATTTACCTTGTCTTTAATTGAAATTCTTTTCAGAGCTATTAGAGTACATTTCTCAAGAAATTTGTAAGCAATTTGAGACATATAAGCAAGAACATGAAACCCTTACAACAAACAATTACACACCAATTAGTATTTATTTGCTTTTTATTTTCACAAAAGTTTCAAATAATTCAATATAATTATCAAGCCCATACAGAATTAAGATGCAGCATTATCTTGGCACATTCAGACTTAAAATATTACAACTATACAACCAAAAATTATGCTATTATAATTCAAAAATAAACAGTAAAACATGAATAGAGTAAAGAAACTAATTAAAACCATTCTGCTTCAAAATACACTGCAAATTTGGAGCATTGAAACATAAATCGATAAAATTCGCAAATAGAAAAAGTTTTTTGGCTCAAGTGTAGTATAGGGGCAGGAGCCACTTTGGATTTGGCGATTTTTATCTAAATGTTATGGTGAGATATCGAATTTATTCTATAATTAATAATTCCGAAAAAAGGCGGAGCCTATACTACACTTGAGCCAAGCTTTATATTAACAAATATAAAACTAAGTGAACTCACGTTCTGAAAAGCACATTGGTTTCACATTATCCAACTCGGCTCCAGTTTTATTCTCTCAAGAAAATACCAATATTTCAGCCTTTTCACAAAAATAATATAAGAAATGAAAGAAAATAGAAAAAATTGTAAATCCCTTAAATGACTGTTCTACTTACGTTTTCCAAAAACTTTAACTTTAAAATTGCATTTATTAAATAATTGATTCCGAAAAACTTCAATTCAGGTTTAGTGGGTTGATTGATTGATTGATTGAAAGGTTGAAGGGGATATAGAGCAACACACAGGCTATGATCCCTCAAAAAAGAAAAAGTATGAAAAAGCTTAATAGATTAGTAAATACTAAAACATTTCATTCCCTTTAAAAAGATTCTGAAAGTTGATTTGTTATACATTGCTTTTTCCAAAACATCTCTAAACGTGATAGTGGAATGTGGATCAATATGAAGAATAGACCAGAGGTTATTTCGATGTCTAGTATATCTGCTACAGTTTAGTATAATGTGGTCCAAATCATTTATACAATTACATGTGGTACACATTGCATTATCCTGTAAGTTGAATTTATGTAGAAGGCCTGGAGTGATAATCATTTTACTGAAGATTCGAGTGCTTCGATTCTCTGTCCGCTTTGAAATGATATCAATGGTCGGAATATTTCCCAATTTTTCAAAATATTTGCTTAAGTAAAATTTTTCATTTATATTTTGAATTATATTTCGATATATATTTTTATGAATGTCTTCTGAGGCAATCCAGTCAATGTAAACATTGGACTCCGTGACCGATCTTGCGAGATTATCCGCTTGCTCATTCGAATTAATTTTTGAATGTCCCGGAATCCAAAGCAGAATTAACTTATTAATGTAGTTAGATATCATGTAAATTTTGTTAGCGAGTCTATGAATTACCTTATGGGATTTGGATGAGTAATTTTGAAGTGCAGAAAGAACAGAAAGACTATGCGACAAAATAAGTAAAATTACATTAAAATCTCCCAGATCATCTAAAGCTTGACAAATAGCTAAAGCTTCTGCAGTAAAAACGGAGTTATAATGGTTGATTCTGTAAGCAAATGAAGAATTTTTTTGATATACCTTCTATCGAAGTAATTTGGTGATATTTTGAAGCATCAGTAGCTATAACGAAAAACTTTTGAAATTCACGTTCGATCGTTTCATCAAATAAAACGTTTATTGCAGGAATCGGTAGATTTTTATCTTGAAATTTAAACCTATTGATATAAATTTTACATGGAAGATCTAAAAAGGTAATTAATCTGAGAATTGAAATAATTTGATCATTATCAACATTTAAATCATGTAGTACACTAATTATATTATTTTTATCTTCCTCCAAAACATTAAGTTCATTGTCTCGGGGCTATTGTTATAAAGAGGAGAAAAATCTCTATTAGAGATTTGAGTAATAAAAAACTTGTTTGCCAATCTTCTAATTTTATTTGACAAAATTTCTTGACCAGCTAACTTTAGTAGCACAATATTTGGGGTCCATTGAGGGAGACCTAAGGCTATTCAGAGGGCTTTAGTTTGAATAACATTGAAAGGTTTTAATTGATTTTCAGACCATTTATTTATTATGTAACAAAAAACACTGCATATGCTATTGTTAACTAAATTAATGAGATCTCTTGATCTTGGCCCATAATGTTTATATGTCATACCCTTCAGTGCATTGATCCTTTTCAAGGCTTTACTACTTAGTTGATTTTTAATATAAAAATTTTGACAGCGTTTAGAAAAAAAAAACTCCTAAGTATTTAATAAAAGTTTGCCATTGTAGGGGAAATCTAGCCAACAAAATATTAGGAAGAGTATAATTTCTTTTATTTGATAATTCAGCTATTGTACATTTCTCTGGGCTTAAATTCAGTTTCCAATATTTACACCACTGGGAAATTCTTTCCAGTGTATTTTGTATTTTTTTGCAAATAACATCAAGGGATTTATGAGAGCAAAATATAAAAATATCATCGGCATAAACCAGGCATTCAACTTCCGACTCTAAGGTATCGAAAATATCATGCATGTAAATAGTATACAAAATAGGAGATAGGACACTGCCTTGGGCTAGGCCCTGCCGAACAAGCTTTTTGGGAGAAAAATAACCCCTCCATTTTATTTGGAATGTTCGAGATGTGAGAAATTTATGTATCCAATTTGCTATGTTTCCTGCTATACCAATTTGTAAACATTTATAAATAAGACCATCCACGTAAACAGAGTCGTATGCACTTTTAATGTCTAAACTTATTCCTACAAAAAATTGTTTCTAGAATTTTGCATTCATTATTGCCTTACGTACAAGATAAGTAGCACGTCTGCTTTGAAAGGAACGAAACCATAATGTTGGGGATGAAGTTTTCTTTCTTTAGTTAAATAGTAAGAAATCCGATTAGTTAAAATTATCTCAAAAGTTTTTGAAAATACAGAAGTCAGAGCTATTGGTCTGTAGGAAGACATCTTAGTTTTATCTTTACACGGTTTTGGAATCGGGAGAATGATTGCATGCTTCCAAGAATCAGAAACAATTGCATTATCAAATAATTTTTGAAAATATCTTAAAATTACTTTACGTTGATTCTGATCAAGATTTTTAAAGAAAGTTGCCGTAACATGATCAGCTCCAGAAGTTGTGTTTTTTGAATTTTTTATTGCACTATGCAATTCAAAAGTATGAAATGGTTTATTAAGAAGGTTATTTTTGTGGTTGAGAAAATCCAAAGGAAGTGGTTCATGATAGGCATTTTTAGATGCAAAATAATCTGCAAGCATATTTGCTTGAAATTGAGGATGAGTGTGATAAACCTATTATTAAGCTGGAGAATATTCAGTTTTTGATCGGTGTCAGTAACTGTGAAAAATTTTTTCAGAATATTAAAAAACATCTTGGGATTAGAAATATTGCTGCATATTTTGTCCCAGTACATTCTTTTGGCATTTTTAATGTA
>BMAV01004891.1:112668-136170 GCA_019973955.1 Trichonephila inaurata madagascariensis
TTTTGCGTGGAATAAAATGTTTGATTTTTGAATGGTTGGATATTTTATCGCTCTTAGAATCCAGAATTATTTTTAACGTTTTGATTTTTTAAAAGTTATTTTGCCTTATTCAATTGCAGAACCAGATTCGCTGCTAGCGTAATAGAGGTTATTTATTTGAAAAAAGGATAACGTAATATTTTTTGGCGCCCCCTGGTGGGCCTGTAGTTGGTTGTAAATATGGCTAATATTGAAGCTCTTAAGAAATCAAGAAAGAATGAAAGAGCCGCTTTTACAAAAGCTTAAAGTAGAGTTGAAGAACTGATAGCCCTAGAAGATGTTGATATTTGCGATCTGGAAGCAGAGCTGAATGTTTTCAAAGGGAAAGTTGATCGTTTAGAAAACACCCATTCGAATATCTTAGAACTTCTTCCCGAGAAAGACTATGATGCAGAATTTGGAGTTGTAGAAGATTTCCGGGATAAAGCTATACGAATTCAAACGAAAGCAAGGAGAATCATCAACGGTCAACAAAATGTGAGTAGTGTTTTAGATTCAACTAATGATGTCTCTGTTGCAATGAATTCTGTTCAAAATGTTGTCATTGATAAAAATAAGTTTAAATTACCTAAATTAGAATTACGAAAATTCGATGGCGATATTAAGGAATGGCTTTATTTTTGGAGCCAATTTGAAAAAAATACATGTTGATTCTAGTATTGAAGATTCAGATAAATGTCAATATTTATTACAATCTACCGTTGAAGGGTCTCGTGTTAGAGAAGTAATTGATAGTTTTCCACCAACTGGCTATAACTATTTAAAAGCAATTGACTGTTTGAAAACTCGTTTTGGTCGCCACGATTTACAAGTAGAAGTATATGTTAGAGAATTGTTAAAATTAGTTCTGAGAAATGTGCCAATTCAAATTTTAACCCGAATAATTTGTGTACTTTATATGATAATTTAGAACAACAAATTCGTACACTTGAAACGCTTGGTGTTACAACTGACAAATGTGCATGCCTACTTTATCCTTTAGTGGAGTCCAGAGGATTTGTTTAGTTTTCAGCGAGATTTGAATTTTGATTCTGGCGAGGATACCAAAAAGAAACTAGATGCTTTATTAAAATTTTTGAAAACTGAAGTTGAATCGGAAGAGCGTATTAATTTAGCTATGACCGGTTTCGATTTGACGGATGCAACATCGTATAAAAGAGAAAGCAAATTAAAGAAAGACAAAATCTTTACATCGGCTAGTTTGTTGACCTCTTCAGTTGGTGCAGAGAAACTTTGCTTTTTCTGTAGTAGAAAGCATGAACCGTATAATGAAAAATTGAAGGTTTTTAAAGATAAAGGTTATTGTTTTAAATGTTTAAAAGCTGGACATAGGGTAGGAAAATGTCGGTGTTTTGTGAAATGCTTGATCTGCAATAAGATGCAGTTATGTGCGCCGAGTCAAATAAAAATGTAAATAAACCCACATTAAATAATTTGGAAGAAGAGGTTAAAGAGTAGGATGAATCACTAAATTTGGCATTTTGAATAATAATTATTTGGCATAAGTTTTGCTGCAGACTTTGAAAGTTAAAATAAATGGTAAAAAATGTAGTTTAATCATGAGAACCATGTATGATTCGGGATCTCAAAAATCTTATATTAGAAAAGAAATGGTATCTGCTTTAGGATTAGCACCTTTACGCCAGCAACATTTGTCGCGTGCACTTTTTGGAGGAGAAAGCATCAAGGAGAAGGTTCATAATGTATATACAATTGAACTAGGAAGCTTAGATGGAAGTTTTAATTGTAATTTTGACGTAGTTGATCAGGATATTATTTGCAATGATGTTCCTTTTGTTTCGTATGGACCATGGATTAAAGAGTTGCAATCTATGAATATACAAATGTTTGACATAGAAAATAATTCGGGGCCAATTGATATTCTTGTTGGAGCAGATGTTGCAGATAGACTATTTACTGGAAAGAGAAGAGTTCTATCGAGTGGATTAGTAGCCATGGAAACCTATCTAGGATGGACTCTTATGGGGAAAACTAACTTACTTTTTGAAAAAGAAGATACAGCTATGATGGTAATTTCGATGTTTGTACGAGAAGCTATAATTTTTTCCGATCTTTTTAGTTTAGAGGTTTTAGGGATAAGTGACCCAGTTGAAATGAAAAACAAAAGGGAAAGAGAAAATCTTACTAAATTACATTTTGAAGAAACTGTTCGAATAAATACAAAAGGGAGATACGAAGTTTCACTGCCCTGGAAAGAAAATAATTTTCCTATACCCAGTAATAAAGAGATTGCTATGAAACGATTAGAATCATCGACTAAAAAATTGCATCAAGAAACCTTGTTTACAGCTTATGATGATGTGTTCAAGGAATGGGAATTATTAGGTATAATTGAAAATGATCCAGTTGACTCTATCTCACCTGCATGGACACTATTTGCCACACAGACCTGTTGTAAAACAACATGGAATAACTAAGATATGTCCAGTTTTTGATGCCTCTGCCAGACAAGTTGGATCCCCATCGGTCAACCAGTGCTTAGAATCTGGACCAAATTTATTAGAACTAATCCCTAATCTTCATCTCAAATTTAGAAAACATAAATATGGCATAGTTGCCGATATAGAGAAAGCTTTTTTACAAATAAGTGTGCAACCAGAAGATAGAAATTTTCTCAAATTTTTCTGGTGGAATGGAAAAGGAAATGTAGTTCTAAAAACAATGCGGCATACACGTGTGGTTTTTGGTGTGAAAAGCAGCCCTTTTCTCTTAGAAGCTGTGCTTAAACATCATCTGAAAAAATATCTAAAAAAATTGAAATATAATCAGAGAACAGTTGAAGTTTTTATGTAGATGATTTAATTACAAGTTTAGACAATAAAGCAGAAATATTACCTTTCATTGAGGAGAGTCATCATATCTGGGCTGAAGGAAAATTTAACTTGAGAGGATGGAAGTATACAGAAGATGATAACCCAGAACAGGTCACTTCAGTTCTAGGATTGATTTGGAATCGTAAAAAAGATGCATTGAAAATTAATTTGGATTGGATAGAAACATACAAACTTGAAATAGTATCAAAGAGAGTGATTCTTTCCGTTATACATAGGGTTTTTAATCCTGTTGGATTTTTATGTCCTGTCCTTTTAATTCCAAAACTAATGTTACAGAAGATGTGGAAAGACAACATCCCGTGGGATAGAGAAGTTGAAGATAATTTGAAACTTGAATCTCTAAAATGGTTTGAAGAGTTAATTTCCTTAAAAAATTTGTCTGTTAGCCGCTGTTTTTCTCCTGTTATAAGTGGGCAACATAATCTAAGCATTCATACATTTTGTGATGCCAGCCAATTTGCATACGCAGCAGCTGTTTTCGTTCGTATAGAGTATTCTGGTGTTGCTCATGTAAATCTTTTGGCTGCCAAATCGAGAATTGCTCCAGTTAAAACCGTCACTATTCCTCGTCTTGAGTTGCTGGCTGCAACGGTGAGAGCTCGAATATGCAGATCTGTGCTCAGTGCACTCCAGTGGGACAATGTGAAGCAACACTACTGGACCGATTCCATTACGGTATTAAGTTGGATTCAGCGAGAAGAAATTTGGTCGGTTTTTGTAAACAAGAGTTCAAGAAATAAGAGAACTGACTGATCCAACTTCGTGGAAGCATCTTCCAGGAGCACTTAATCCTGCTGACTTACCTTCAAGAGGGTGTTCTGTTCATCAACTCTTATGCAGTAGATGTTGGGAGGGACCCAAATGGCTTCTACAATCTGAGGAAAACTGGCCAGTTACCAAACCAATTTTTGACGATCCATCTGTTTTGAAAGAAAAACGAAAAACAAATCCAACTCCCAAGAATCTTCCAGTTGTGTGTTCTTTAAATCAATGTGAAAATAGTGGTAAAAACAATAACGAAGATTCAAGTTGGTACTACAACTATTTTTCAAGCTATGATCGACTGCAACGAATGATGGCTTGGATGAACAGATTCATTTTTAACTGTAGGAATCCTGCTTCTCGAGTCATGGGTGAATTATCCTACGCGGAACTAAAACAAGCAGAAATAAAGATTGTAATACTTGAGTCATGATGTCAACAGAAAGAAA
This sequence comes from Trichonephila inaurata madagascariensis, assembly GCA_019973955.1. NCBI lineage: Eukaryota > Metazoa > Arthropoda > Arachnida > Araneae > Nephilidae > Trichonephila > Trichonephila inaurata. Next base: position 116,774 of record BMAV01004891.1, read on the forward strand.
ATGAATTCTTTAGCAACATACAAAGACGGAGAGGAAATACTTAGAGTAAAGAGAAAATTAACGTATAGAAAGGATTCAGAAGATTTCAAGAACCCTATCATTTTGCCATCCCATCATCCAGTCGTTGAGAGACTGATAATGACTGAACATAAAAAGAATTCACATGCAGAATTGCAAATGATCTTGAATATTCTACGTGAACATTATTGGATTTTGAAAGCAAGAAAAAGTGTTCGAGCAGTATTATCAAAACGTGTCATTTGTTTAAGACATACCAAAAGAAATGTAACTACCCCCTCTGTATCACTCCCAGAAAACAGAAAAAAAGATGTAGTTTTTGAAATAATCGGTTTTGATTTAGCTGGACCACTTTATTTAAAAGAGGGGAGTAAAGCTTGGATTTGCATATTTACCTGTGCGGTTTTCAGGGCTGTTCATTTTGAGCTTCTGTCGTCATTATCTACTGAAGTTCTTCAAAGTTTTCGTAGATTCATCTCAAGAAGGGGAAGGCCATCAGAGTTGTGTATTGCGACAATAGAAGCAATTTTGCCGGTGCATCAAATTATTTGAAAACAGTGAATTGGATGTGATTGCACAATTTAGTAGTATACGAATACAATGGTTTTTTAATCCTCCTACTGCCTCCTGGTGGGGAGGTTTTTGGGAAAGATTAATTGGTGTAATGAAGCAGATCCTAAGAAGTCCTCGGAAAAGCTTTTTTATCTTATGAAGAAATGGTCACCGTTTTGTGTGATGCAGAGTCTGTTATAAACTCTCGACCGCTTAGTCATGTATCCCAAATGGATTCTGAAGTGAAACCTTTATCATCTAACTCATTTTTGCAAGATTTCCTGCAAATTGGTGTTCCAGATTTAGACCAAGTGGATGAAATTGTTCTCAACAAAAGAATAAAATATTGCCAACAGTTGATAACTGATATCCGGAAAAGATTTAGATCTGAATATTTGGGACTTTTAATTCAAAGAAATGAAAACAAGAAGCAGGAACGAGATATTAAGCTGGGAGAAGTTGTGTTAATTGGAAGTGATATATTTAAAGTGTAATAACTGGCCTTTAGGTGTTATTAAATTGTTACCCGGAAAAGATGGTATTAACAGATTAGTGCGTCTCTGAGAACAGCAAAAGGAGAACTTCTACGACTAGTCCAAAGAATCTTCCCTCTTGAAATTTCCAAAGAAACTTTCAGAGATGACGTTTTAAAAACTAAAAGTGGAACTGTTAAAAAACCACAAAAGCTGGACTTGTAAACAAATTTAATTTTTTGAACTTTAGATGTAACTTTTCAGAAGATATATCATATTTTTTGTGTCTTAGTAAGTATATTAGAAATGTTTATTGTATGTGTTATTCTTTGAAATTTTTAAATGTTTGGTAAGTTAAGTTGTCTTTCGACAACTTAATGTGGGAGGATGTCATGTCTTCAAAATTTATTTTTGGATTAATTCTACATTGTGCTACATCTACACTTGTGCATATTAACTGTAACCTAATGTAAATATTAAGTAAAAGTTTTGTTTCTGTATTTTGACAACGGTTAGTATTGTATTTTTTGTGTGGAATAAAATGTTTGATTTTTGAATGGCTGTGGATATTTTATTGCTTTCAGAATCCAGAATTATTTTTAACATTTTGATTTTTTAAGTTATTTTGCCTTATTCAACTGCAGAACCAGATACACTGCTAGCGTAATAGAGGTTATTTATTTGCAAAAAGGATAACATAATAACAATGCCAACCACGAATTAATGAACATTACTACTAAGCTGCTATAGCCACAGAAACTCCATTATGTAGTCTCTAGTAATTTGATTACGTTTTAGTACATAATTTTAAGTTCTATATAGTAACTTATTGAACTCAAACTTTACTCTCCACATCAGCATTACACTTTTATAGGTATTGGATTCAAAGTAGTTTAGAAACACTTTAGTATTACATTTACTTTTTGAAGGATTACTTCCAAGTTTTGTTCTGTTTCACTACTCATTTGAAAAAAAATTCAATATCAAAAACAATATAAATTAATTATATTCACGCAGCTTTCAAATCACTATTAGCCTCGTTTTTGAACCAAATCAATATATTTTCGAATTTTCTTATTTTACTACAAATAGCTGTTGAAGAAAAATTACAAACTCATAAATGATCGATATTTTGTGATAGTAGATTCATATTATTATATTTACACAAGGGAAAACATGCATTTTAATTTTATAAAGAGAAATGACTTTAAAATGCTGCACGAGTCCTATCGATAAATTTTAAATGAATATTAACCTATGGAATACTTAATAAAAATATATGCCTTCATAAATTAAAAATAAGAAGGGGTGGAACACGTATAAGTTGAAATCAAAGTATTCCCTCACAATGATGATTTCTTTTTTTCCATCAAATGCTTTCTAAATTATTAAGAGAATTAGCTCTGTGCATTATGCAAATAAATCAATCTACAATTGTGAAACTGTGTGCATGCACTTTATTGATTTATTTAGCAAAAGAAGAGAAGTAGATGCAATTCAATGAATTAATGACTTACATTATGAAAATAACACAAAAGAAAAATATTATGAATATCGAATAAAGAAAGAGAGAGAAAACGGTTTCCAGCAATACTTGGAAATTATTTCCATTTCTTTATGAAAAACGGGAAATGAAGCATACACATTGCTGAAATGTTTTAAAAGCATATATCTTCCAACAAGGAAAATTCTGAAATCCTTCAAAATTGAAAACAAAATTTTCAACACTAATATTACAAAAATTATAAAGCATTTCTTATCCAATTTTCATATAAGAAAGTATTCAGAAAAGAATAAGTTAAAAAAAGAAAAAAAAATCCTGTGCTGAAGTACTATTTTGTTTCAAATGGTTAAATAAATACAATTATAAATTGTATTACATGAGAAAGCGAGTAAATGCAATTGAAAAATCATTTTTGCCAGTTTTGCTTCTTTTTCACGTCACTGGATTAGAATCTTTGCCAAATGATGGATTTTTTAGACATAATTGCTTCCATCGTTTTCTTTGGGAATCTCTGAGATATTTTTGCAGTGTTTAGGGATAGTAACTCAAGCATTTTCTATAGTATTATCACCTGAAAGGAGGAAATCAGTTGTAGTTTTCATTCTTGCCTTACTTCTAGTTACTCTAAACTTGCAAACACAGAGATCTCAAAAACAAATCAAAGTAATAATGATGAAACTTAGGAAATGCACACAAATATTGCAATGTGATCAAAATGGATGAAAATTCCAGATGTCAATATTTACTTATTGTTTCGTCATTATTGTAACGTTCACAAGCTATATTTTGCTGTACCGTTCTTCTCATGAAAATGGAATAAATTGAAGTTTAATTCAAAATTCAGATCATAACTTTCCTAAACTGAAGCAATATTTCATGCCTTTTCCTGAGATTAGTGTGATTTCAATTTCAACAGTGTGTACAGTAGTGTTTATTTCATTGACAGGATATTATGGATTTGTTTGTTTTTACGTAGTTTCTTTTTAAAAGAGAATTGAGGAAAAAATAATACATTTAAGTAAAGACTGCCCTTATATGCTTTTAGTTCAAAGTTATCTAGAGCTTACTAGCATAATGAAATATCTGGATGATTATTTAAGTTTCTCAACATTCGTGATTGTTTTAAGTTCGATGTTTGGATTATTCTTCTTAAATTTCAAAACTATGTTTCTATCTGATGATTATTTACATGCTTTCATTGGGGAAATCTAGTTCTTTATTTCCCTTTGTATGGTAATATTATCTGCATCGGCTGCTAACAGTGCTTTTTTACAGCAAAAGAAACAATAGAATCGTTGCCTTGGAAAATTCCTAAATTCCATATTAAATTAAAATTCATGATTGGGAGTGAATGCATGGTAGATGCTTCGCTGGCTTTGTGGAAAACTTACAAAATCAAGCGATCTCTCATCTTTAGTGTAATGGGAACGCTTCTGACTTATGGGATGCTTCTGGCCTCCCTTGGTGGACTTAAGTGAAAGATAGTTAAATGAATATATAATTGTTTCATATTTAGTGTTCTGTGCTAGAATAATTTTGCTTTTAAGTGCTCTATTCGATCAATTGTGGACAAATCCATCCACAATGTATCGGAAAATATTCTGATGCTTTTGAAGTTTTTTTTTTTATTTGCTTGTGCTATGCTATCTGAAAAAAGAAGCATTTTATTTAAAATTTGTATAAATATTGATCAAAATATCGAAAAAAAGTGTTTTTGAATATAATTAATTACTTTTTACAAGTGTGAATGTTTCATTTTTATTTTACAAAATTATTCCTTAAATGCCATATAAAATATTTTAGTAAGAATATATATTTATAAAATTTCACTTTATTAAATGGCTGAAAAGATTTTATTGAAGCATGTCTATACTTAGGTTTCCCTCGGTTAATTACTCTAGTTTTTGCATATATATAGTAAAAGAAATGATTTTTGAATAATCAATTGAAAATCCTCTTAAAATTTAATGAAGCATAATTTAACATTTTCATTTGCCAGCAGGGGGCATGCACACACACACAGAAATCATTACTTTATTGCTCTCTCTGTTTATGCTGATTTTTTTTTAATCAAAGAGTGAACACTGAATAACTTTTTATAATTATTTGATAAATATTACGGTTACTAGAATATATAACTGATTATAATATAACTCCCATTATCGATAATTTAAAATACTCTCTATGGAAAGGAAATTGATATACACTAATTGTGATGATGCTGACTGCATATTGTCATAAGCATCAAAATGGAAAATATCAATTATTGCAACTAGGAATAAAAAATAAACTTTTTCTAAGACCATAAAATTTTTGAAATATTTTACAGTAAATAAATTATTTATTTCATAAGATTCATTAATACAATTAGATCAATTAATTATTATTACACAACTATGAATTATGGAAACACTGTAGTTCATTATTTTTCTTGAAGTGTCTTTGCAATTCTTCTCTGAACAAGGTTTCTCAGGAAAAATTCCCCTATTAAAAATAATTTCAAAATGAAACTTTAAAAGAAATTGGTAAATATTTAGATAAGATATATATATATATATACACACACACAAGAAGTACAATGAAAGACAGAATACGCACAAAGAGTAATTAATTTCTTATACCTGCTTTATATGATGACCTAACTAAAGGCCCGCTAGCTGTATAGTGAAAACCTAGTTGATTTCCATATTCTTCCCAATATTTGTACTTTTCGGGTGTAATGTATTCTGTCACCTGAAAATAAGTATACCTTTACAGAATTTTTTAACCTTTTTAATCATGCAATTGTTTACTGATTTTATAAATTCAACAAAAAATATATTTATTCCTATTTAAAATTTAATTTGCCTTTTATTACATAATATGCCTATTTACTTAATCATTAGCTTTGTTTAAGAAATATATTGAATAATAAAACTGTGTATATTGTTTTATCAACTAAATTAATTTTACCCATTATGTTCACTTACTTATTAGGTCTATCACAAATTCTCAAGTTAAAATACATCATTGTTATCACAAAGTGAGCACACATGATTTTGCACATATAGGCTAATGTTTCATTTTCTTGTCAAAATGGCATGTAGTAATTGAAGTGTATTCTGGAAATTTGTAGCTACTAAGCTGCATGGTTAATAATTATCAATATGCGAAAAAGGTTTAGTTGAAGTTTATAATAATGACAATGGATATATGAAATTATAGAAATTTCATGTAAAATTGGGCAATCTAGTGATGAATGTAGTTGAAAATTTTCTTTAGAATGATAAGTTATGGAACAATAAAACGACTGAGACATCCATCTGTACTTTCTTCAAAAGATAGAACTTCTAATTGCTTGAGTATCAAATTCTATGCTAACTGCAATAAAAAAAACAATATGATGTAAAAGTGTTATCATAAATTGTTAGACTTATGTTAAAATTCACCACTTACAATGTTAGAGCAAGATTAAAAGCAGCAACATATTTGAAACCATTCTACAAGAATGTAAAAATTCAGTTCGTCCCCCACCCCCAAAATGTGAAGACTGGAGTAAAGTCCTAATGATCTGCTATATTTTTCTCCATACACCTCTGACAGCTCTTGTTTACAGATTGTATTTAGTGATGGAGAAAAAAGTTAATAAGAATGATTCCAGCAGATTTAATTCATACTAGTACAATTTGAGAAGAGACAAAAAGTAATTTTTCAAACAGAAGCTTTGTAGAGGAAAGTTACATGTGTGTTTTGGGAAACTTTTACTGAATGTGGAACTCTTGCTCTGGTATTTGTCTTAAGTACAATGAATAGTTTAGCATATCAAGATGTTCCAAAAAAGTTTTTACCTTATTTATGAAGATTTCATACAAATCACTATGTTTCAGCAAAACAGGATTGGTATTCATTGTTGTGGCAGCACCAAACAGTCGTTGCCTATTAACAATTGAACTGTTCAGCTTATTCTCTAGATCTCAACCCCATCAAAAATGTTTGGGGACTCAGTTTGGTGAATATATGCAAACAATTTTAAATTCTTTGAGGCTAAACTGAAAGTTATTGTACAGGCATGGTGAAATTTGGATAAATCTACACCTGAAAACATTTCTAAGAATAAGGAAAATAGAATTTTTAGAGCCATCTGTAAAATAGCAGTCCATTAAATTGTTAATTACAGAGACAGAACAAAATAATCTCCAACCAATTTTCCAGGGAAATCTAGGTGAATTTATAAGTACATTAAACAGAGTAGAATGAAGATAAAGCAAAGGAATCGATTTACATACATGCAAATGTTTCAAATGAATTTGAGTAATATATGCATGAATATATAAATGTTATTTAAATTGAATTAACGATGTTCATAAATGTGATTTATTATATATTAACCATAATAATTATTAAATTTAAGACTTAGTATGCCTACAATGAAATTTTACAAATAACTATTATTTTACACAGATAGAGCCAAAAGGTAGAGAAAGAACATAATGGGATTTGATGTTCCATGAGTTTCCAAATGTAATCTATAATAAATAATTTTACACTCTCTCTCTTAGTTTAGTACATTAAAAAATTCATTTTTAAAAAACACTTTCTCAAGAGGATAATTTAATAAACTTTTTCAATAAGCAACATAGTTTCTACATTTTATTTTTTCCAATAAGTTGAAATATCTTTTCCAAAAAATGCCTGAAAATTGAATTGCAATACTCTGACAATGCATTATAAAAGACAGTTCAGAATTTAATCTCATAAGATGTAATCTGTAAAAACATTAATTTGAGACAGTTTTGTGGAGATAAAAATTTTATTTAATTTTTTGAATTTAAACTAGCACTCTGAATGTTTTTTTTATCATTTAATCAATGATTTATTTCAATAAATTAAAATTCTTAAAAATATTTTTAAGGAAAGATATGTCACATTTCTTTTTCAAAATTGTGATTACTCATTAAATAAAAAAAAATAAATTTAGAATATTGTGTTTTCTGAGTTTTAGAATGAATTTTATTTGATATTTCACAACAGCAAAATCAAGCATTCTCGCTTGCTTTAATTTTGTTAAAGAAACAAAACAGTTTTTTAACTTACAATAGCAAACAAATGAAATTCACAATAATGTAAAAACTTTAATCTATAACAAAATTTAAAAGATTTCACCTAATAATTACAGGAAAAAAAAATGTTTTATTGAAGCCAAAACGTAAACTTAACATAATTAAGTCAAATAAGGATTTGATATTTACATTCTTTCATAACAGACCACTTCTACTAAAACTTTTTTCCGGCATATTTTTAAACCTATTCAAAATTTCTATATGTTTCTTACTAAAAGAAATAAAATATGAACACACAAAATCTTACATAGTAATAAAAACTGATTATACTGCATAATCTTTTTATACATAATGCATTAAAAGTAAATGCAACACAATTAAAAAAGCAGGAGAAACATCTTCTGGTTATATCAAACAATTTTCTTACCTTTAGACGAGTTTTAGTGGGTTGCATATATTGTCCAATTGTAAGGCAATCAACATCAGCTACTCTGAGATCTATTGAAATATTCACACATAAATTTGCAAAATACATTATACCTAATTTTAACTCATAGAGATAATGCAAAATATTTGTGTGAAAAATATTTTTCAAGATTTCAAATTTATTTTTAAAAACATTTTTTAAACACATTATCATTTACAAAGTGTTTTTAATTAAGTTTTTAATTAAATGACTAGTAAAATTGATAAATTTTCAAACTAAATTAAAAATATAACTATTATTTGAAATTAATTTATTTTGTAAAAAAATGTCAATAACTATCTTGTTTTATCAATATACCAATATTCATAAACAGTGTAGTATGAAACTCAGTGTCAAACGACATGGGTGAAAGAAGGGGTCATATCTGTTCTGGGAAATATTGAGAGAAAAAAAAATTCATTATCACTTGATTAAGTGAGGACGAGATGATGAGATGGTCACTTTCCCTTTGGAATCCAGAAGGTCTTGTACAAATGCATAATGGTTGCACATTGTACAACACAAGGGGTATTCTTCGAGCTCCAATCTTATGATTTCTAAGAATGTTGTATAGAATGCAAAGCAGAGTTTTGTAGCAGTTGCCTATTCCAGCAACTAACTCTTGTGAAGTTCATGAGCAATCAGGTTCCAACAAATCAGAGATGAGCTGAATTGTTTGTTTATTAACCTGGAGTCTTCCTTAATGATGTTGAGATCCTGAGTGACATTTTTTCCTTCAGAAAACATTTTTAAACACTGTGCTACTATAAGATATGGCAATGCAGCATCCCCACTTCAACTTTTATCTTTATTCAAGAGAGCTGTTCTTACTATGTAAAAATATTGTTGAGGTGTACTCTTTCACTCCACACTTTAAACTACCTCACAATACTACTGAGTAAAATTTGCCTGTCGCTATGTGCTCGATGTGTGATTTCCCATGTTTGTCTTTTATCAACTCAAAGGATGCCAGCAGTATCTGGTGTACATGACAATCAAAAGAATATAAAGGTATGTTACTACTTTTTACTATTGAAACCTTGTAAATAAAGATTTTTATTACTCATGATAAAAAAAATTGGATTCATAAAAATATTTAGCAAATTAAGTACTCAAAACTTTAAAAACTATAATAAATAACCAATAAAAATTTAACTAAATATATGCAATATAAAACAATGTAGTAATAAAAAAAACATTAAGTGGGAGAAACAATCATTTTAATTAATAAAAATTCTAGGAATTTAAATTAATGAGTGAAACATTAGAATTACAGATAAAAAAAGATATTTTTATACAGAAGGAAAGGAAAAATGAAACAAAAATCTAGAGAACACAAAATGAATGCTAAATGCAAATGCAGTATTTGTTTAAAAAATTAGTTAGCAATTATGAAATATATTTTATAATTATAAAATGTATTATGCTTTGAAAAAAACATATAAAATAAAGCAAAAGATCACAACATTTTACCTACATTTTTAAATTATCAATTACACAAATAGCAATGAGAAAAGAAATTGTTGCATTTTAAAATTTAGAGAGAATTTACTACTTTGAAAAAAAATTGCAGATATTTTATTTTAAAAAACAAATGTTTTTATTCATAATCCAACAACAGATTTCAAGAATGCGTTCTCAGAGATTAGAATATTTGAAAAACTAACTGTTAAAAAAAAATGTTTTCATTAAAAAAAAGAATCACTTTTAGAATTAAAAAATTTCTGATGTGTTTACAACAAATGCTTTTCAAAATAAATTATTTAAGAAATTTTACTTTTGTATTGTAAGAATCAAATCTCACCTCAATTTGAAAATGTGTCTTGTTTAATAGTTTGATCAAACAAACAAAAAAAATTCCCACCATTTATTATTATTTAAAAAACACAGAAGCATGCAATTAGCAGGTCCAGTTATACAGGTGAAGCCACCATCATGTTTTTTAAATTTTAATTGCTTCCTTACCATATAATACTTTTACTTGCTTTTTAAATCATAACATTAAAGATGTTCATAACTTCTTCAATATCAATTAATAAAAATTCTTTGTAAATAGAAGAAAACTTGACTTGTGCATTTAATAAATTAACAAGTTAAATTCACCAGTCAAATATATTTTGATTTCATAGACTTAATTTTCTAGAGAAAGGCATCTCATATTCTTATAAATATGCTTTTAAAATGTTCAAGTGTCAACAGCCTCAAAATTATTGAAGTTAATCCAATGATGATTACTTGTGTAATTAGTAGATTGAAATTAAAGGTTTTGAATGATTTTTTTTTTGGTACAAGTTAATAAAATTGGAGGTGACAAAATTATATTGAGACTGACAAGTAAAATTAATTAATGTAAAGGTCATAAAGTAGATAATTTCTGGTTTTTGGATCTTGGAGAGAATTCTGTTAAGGAGGATATATTTGTTTTCTGTTGATAGATGAAATAAGGTGATATTGGAGCAGTCAAAGAAATTTGCTTATAAATCAGCTCCTATGATTTCTAGTTGCTATTCTATAATGAGTAACAGAAATACTTTAACAATCAGTATGATGTTAACCATAGCAAATGTTTTAGTACTAACACTGTCAAATAACATTTTGTAAGTATTTACGATTTAACTTATTCTCTCTTGGTTGCTTTATTATTTGGCTTGTCTTTTTTTAGGGAGAATTTTTTTAAAAAAAATTAAAGTATCTCATTTTAATACCTAATAATTATCAATTACATACATTATAATTTTTATTTGAACTTAGATATGACTTTCCTTGCTTACTTGCAAGTTTATCAATAATACCATCAAAGTATGTTAATTTCTACAAACAAATCTCTCTCTTCCAATTAAAACCTAAATTACTCAATTTCTCTTAGCACATGGACAATCTTCAGTAAGATTGAATTAATTTTAGTATAGAAAAAAACTTCTTTCATCTGTTACAACTGACTGGCAGGGCTAAGTATATTCTCAAGGCTACTATAAAACTACAAAATGATGAAATTAAAATATTTTCTTCAATACATTTCGAAGTTTTTAAAGGATTAGTTATATCAACATTATTGATTTTGTATATTGCACAACTTTGTACTTCACTATTGATATCCCTAGATACTAAATCATCATTAAATACCAGTAAAGAGTAAGGAAATATCAAAATCTGTACATTTTTAAAGTTATTTTTGGAGATATTCTTGAAATTTAGAAATTTAAATATTTACGTTTGTTAAAGAAAAAAAAGTTCTTGAGTTAGTTTTAAAGCAATATACACAATGTTTACCATAAAATCCAGCGTATAACATACACTTTTAACACAAAAAATAAGATAAAATTTTCTGGGAGTGTGTTATATGCCGCGTATAAAAATGAAGAGCTTTAAAAATAATAAAAAAAAAAAAAAAAAAAAAAGAGAGAGAAATGAGCATTAAGAAAATTAGACTTCCACATATATTGAAATACTGTTTATTTTAAAGAAATGACATACCTTATGAACTTCAAAAGTTGTAATTCTAGAAGCATACTTTTTTTTTCAAAAGCCTGGGATAATACCTCAAATAAATGGCTTCAAAATATGAAAGAATTGCTCATATACATTTCAGGTTTCTTCGTAAAAAAGAGGGTGCATTACCTTAAAGTTACAAATATACCTCAAAATTAAAAAAATGCAGCTTGAAAGTATAGGTGCACGTTATACAGCGGTGCGTGTTATATGCTGGGTTTTACGGTAAGTAAAATACAACTTTAAATAATAATTTTGGATCTTCTGTTTACTTATCAGAGAGTATGCATACATGAATAAACAAACTTTCTTGCTATAACTTTTAAAGAGAGAAATTCTATGGTAATATCAAGGTTAGTTTTCAATTCTGTGACATTCGTAATATAGTAAAGGAAGCCTCAGATTCAGATGAATTTAAGAAATTGATAATTTTATTGCACAGTTGAAGGATTTATTAATTGCTACTTAGGAGATATACTAGCAGTCAACTAATGATATTTATATTTGTAAGGATATCTTCCCAAACTAAAATTGAAAAAAATAAACTTAAAAGTGGACACACATATTTTCTACGAAAGAATTTGTTGACTAACATTTCTTTATCTCTAGAGTCATCTTTTATTAGCATATTTAAACCTTTTCTTATTTCCTTTAATTATAGCTTTAGAAGTCTTACATTTTCATTCTAATTTTTCACGTAGTCTCACCAATAAGCTAGAAAGTTTATTTATATAATTTTGATTAATTTTTAAAAATTCCATCTATAAGCAGACATAGAAGAAATACAGTTCTTGAATAATACTGAATAAACCCCACATCTTAAATGATCGTTTGGCTTCATTCATATATTTAATAAATTAAATATATAATGCACAACAATTTCTCATGGATTGGATTAAAGTTCTTAAGCCTACATTGTAGATTCTATTTCTTTCCTTTTATATAGGGGAGCCATTATCATAATTCTAGCCATGTATGTTTTTAGATATTTAATTCATAACTAACAATTTTTTGGTAAGATAGTAATGCAATACTTCACTAAATGCATCTGAAACAAAGTAAAACCCTATGAATAACTTTTACCAAAATCTGAGTTCAGCAAATTAATTTAACAAATTTCATATAGAATTGTGCAATTTTTTCTCTTGTTTATCTTTTCCCACTTAGCTTTTTCTAGAAAAGGCACCAGATTGATTTAGATTAATATAGTTTAATAAATTTAATTTCTAATACATAATACAAAGTTAAAGGAAAAGGCAGCAAGTTAATTTATAACAAAAGAATTCCTCCATGCCAAATTGTATAAACTGAACTTTCTCTAAGCACAATAACCCATGAGTATCTAGACAGGCCAAGGTCTACTGTGCCTATCTCAGTTTACATGACCTTAGGCATTGGGGTGCATGTGCAGATGTTTTGGTCAAGTGGTTAGTTTGACACAAAACCCCCAGTGTTCAGTTCCCAAGTAAGCTTGGTATTCATTTTATCGACTCATTGAAGGGATGAACTGACCTAGCTCAGCCCAGGATTTGAACCTCGGACCAGTGGCGTGGAAGCGCGAATTGTATAAACTAGGTAAGTAATAATTTGTGGCAAGTTGAAACTAGTTATTCCTCCTTTTGCAATTTCTTTTGGAAAAGCAGAGGAATCTAGTTTTATGAATTATACTTGCATGGAAAAAAAACTCTTGTATACATTTCTCTAAGACTTACCATGATAATAACAATATACAGGATTATTAACAATAGACAGGACAGGATTATCATTAGTGAAAAAAGTGAATTTAAAGAACAATTATGCTTGTTAGGAAAATTGTGTTTGTGTCCTATATCACAGCTAAACAATTCACCTAATAGCAGAGCTGGCCAGAAGGGGTTACGAAACAGTATGAGAATACGAGACACTGTGTTATTATTGATATGCAAAATAAAAATGACACAATATTTTTTTAATGATTGGTTGTAGATAAAATATGGATTTTAGCTGTAAGTATCTAGATGTCCCTAATGAACAGAAATAAATTTGCAGATGTAGAAATCTAATCTGGATGTGTGTGTGAAGGTGGATTCTTCGGATTAAAATCTTCTTTTGTTTCTAAAATAGTTTTTTTAAAAATTTCTTTCAACTTAAAGTAGAACAGTTGTAATCATTTAGAATATAATTTCTTTCCCTCTCCTTCATTATAGGTATTTTTTTTTCTTTCTACAAATGAAAAAAGTATATTTTACATTATAAAACTATTTAGTGTTGCAAAACATTGTATTAATGAATATAAAACTATTTTGTGTAATGTGGCACAGAAAAAAAGGGATTATTCCCAATCTAATTAGTATTATACATCAAGAAAAAAAGAAAAAAACTTTTATTACATTATAATAAAATTTAAAAAATCATTAGAAAGTAAATTTTTTTTATGTATAAAAAATATTTCCAGTTTTTTAATGACTAGAATGAGTTTTAGATACTTGTGACTATACAAACTTTATAGAGAAAGTGAACCCATTTTGCATACACATTTATATAATATTCTTTTCCATTTTTTGCTGTGACTCAAGGAACCCCAGGGTTCCATGGAACACAGTTTGAAGACCACTGGTTTAAAGGAATGTAAATTAAATATTTCCCAATCATAGGTTAGTCTACTTATTACTCATGTATGCATAGAAGAAAACATTGCCAGAAATGACTTAAAAGGAGAGTGGCTGTTTGGCACAGTATTTTTACTAATAAATATGATAGTACTCTTGGTTATATATAAAATCATGCTGCATTGATTCACAAGGTGCGACTTGCTCATTTTCTTTTTTTGAAAAGGACGACCCCCCTTCCTCCAACAAGCCTCAGTTTTTGATGAGAGTGTCTGTCCTCTATGTTAAGAAGCCTTCTTTATGCATGATGAATTGTACCATTCTGGTAATTAGGAACTAGAATTACTTAATACGATGTCCATTGGTCATATTTTTATTCATTCCAAACTATCAAAGTAATGGGTCATTTCTATAATATATACAATTATTACATAAAACTAATGATTAAAAAATGTAAACTAACCTTCCATTGTTGCTTTTATCATATCATCAGTTTCTCCAAATCCAAGCATTATAGAAGTTTTAGTGATATTTTCTGGTCTTGCTTTTTTTGCATGTTTTAGTACAGCTATAGACTGTTTATAATTTGCCCGACGATCTCGAATATGACTGAAACAAAAACAAAATCTCAGCAAAAAAAAAAGTTTTTAGAATTACTTGTATAAAATATAAGGTATTTTTCAAATCAAGTTATCAAATATTTATACTTTACTACTAAAACCATACTAAAACTTTATGTGTGTGAGATATAATTCTACTTATTAATTGAATAAGACATATGATAACAGCAATTGAATAAAATTTTAAATAATGAATAAATATTTGATTACTACACAAATGCAAAATTGCCATCCGGCAGTATTTATAAAGTAAAATTTAACATGAAAGGCTCTGGCAGAAATTTTAATGTTTTAGTTCCTTCTAGAAATTTTTTTTTCGTTGACAAACGAACAATAAAATAGAATCAATTTGCAGACTTTTTCAATGAATGACCAAATTCAAGTATCTTGGCTGATTCCTCAACAATTATGAAGTTTTGTTACTCCAAGGTTTGCAGAATCTTTTTGTTGAGTTCTACAAAATTTCCTGGATAAAAACTCATCTTCTAGTATGTAATATCTGGCTAGAAATTTCTGGAATTGCTGTTGATACAAACAAGTAAATCCTTACATACTACAAAAAATCCTCATGATTTTCCTTGCATTGTTGCCTTCACTAAATTCATGCAAAGATTATACTGAATAAACTCTTTCATCATTTCCATTGTAATTTTTCTTTTTTTAGGTGTGTGTGTGTGTGTGTGGGGGGGTTAACTCAAAATGCAAATTCTGAAAATTTTACTCAGAATAAGAACAAGGTAATTTTACTACATGCTTTAATAGCCTGTTGAAGTAGGCAGTTAATCCATAAAAAATCTGACTTTTGGTAGATACAATTAGAACCCCCCCCGCCCTTTTAATAGGACTGCAACCCCCCCTCCCTCTCCAAATGTTGGAATTGTAATGATTTTTTTTAGATATAGCAATATAATATTTTCTGGGTTATATTTATTGTTTTTCTCAACAATGCAATCAATAAAAAATAATTAAATAACATAATAGATATTGAATCATTTGAATTTGAAGCATTCTAAGCAGTTATCAATTTTTGTATACTTAAAAAGAAACATTATGAGTTTGCCAAACAATCTCTTTTTGATATGTCAAGAATTAACACAAATAATGTCATAATAAGTCAACTAATAACTTATTTTATACATACCTCTGATATTCTTTTACTGTTTCAATGTTATGAGCATAAACATCAAGACCACTTAGAGCTACTTTTTCAACTGCAGATAAATCACCAGCAAAATCAGGTGTAAGACATTCAATAAGTATAGTTGGTTTTCTAAAAAATGAAAACAATAAAGTATGCCCTCATGTATAATTAGTTTTGAATTTTAAGCAAGAAATTAGAATATTTTTAACACATATAATTTCATTTTAAATAAACAAAAAAAACTTATTAAATTAAAATTAATAATCTTTCTCTATAATGTTGGAAATAATAAGATTTCCAACATTAGTATCTAATAAACAAAAAATTAAAAAAGATAATTTTTGAAAAAATTTATTATTATTCGAAACAAAAACTCAGAACTTACATCAGAATAAATTGACAAATTTTTTTAGAATAATTGCTTTTTATTACAGAAAAAGGAAAACTTTACATGAAAGATGGAATAAACAAGATTTTGGCTTAAACTAAAAATAAAACTATAATTTATGGAACATAAAATTCCTCCTGAATTGAAAAATAGCTTCATAAGTGTAAAAAACTTATTCTTCTAGTTGAAACATTTTACTTTTAAAATTCATATTTTCCTCTGGATGTAATGCAATTAATATTTGATGATGAATAAAAAATAATAAAAAGATGTGAAATTTTACAAAACAAATAAATATCTATATTATATCATAAATATAAAAAAAAGTTAAAGTATATCATATATATACATCTTTGAAAGTTTATCACAATAACAAAATAATTTTATTTCCTTCTACAATTTTAATTCACAGTCAAATGAAAAATTACAGGGAAAAAATTACTGATAGAAGAAACAGCTAATTTAAAAAGAATATATTTTTTCCTTTGAGAGTAACCAAAACTAATGTAACAAAAATTCTTCACAAATGAATAATATTCTTATATAATATCATCAATCCCCAACACTATAAATATCATACCTTTTCTTGAGTTCAATCACAGTATTTGCAATATGACTTGCACCACCATCCAGAATATCTATTTAAAATAAAAGCATTCATTAAAAAATACAATAGGATGGGTTTTTTATATTAAATATAATGCAGCTTTGTTAAATATACCCAAAATACTCAGTTTATCAAATGGCTAAAAACACTTTTACAAGAAAAAAAGATTTCAAATATAATATTTTCACTATTTTTATTTTCATAACTAATTAATGCAAAAATGACAGTTTAAAAAAAAGTTTGAAGCATATATGAGGGCTATTCAGAAAGTAAAGAACGTTTCCGTCTGACGTCTCTAGGCGCTCGCCGATCATGTACATTTTGGTGTCTGAGTGCTTGGCATCTTAGTCGGCGTCCAGCCATCACAAGGGGAACATTTCCACGCTGCCTGTTTTTTCGATATTCGAATTTAAAATGTGCGCTGCAATTGAAAATCCTGCCAGTTGTGAGGTGCGGTTTGTGATATTGTTTTTGTTGGCAAAAAAACCTAAAAACTATGAAAATTTATCGGCAAGTGTGTGAAGTGGTGTACGGAAACAATGTAATGAATGAAAGTTCAATCCGAAAATGGTGCATTCAGTTTAAAAATGGCCAAAATAATGTTCAAGATGAAGAGAAGAGTGGACGCCCTAGCATTGTGACTGACGAACTGGTCGCTAAAGTTGATGAAAAGATTCATGAAAACCGCCGTTTCACAATAACGGAGCTTTCGCTTCG
Organism: Trichonephila inaurata madagascariensis; assembly: GCA_019973955.1. Taxonomy (NCBI): domain Eukaryota; kingdom Metazoa; phylum Arthropoda; class Arachnida; order Araneae; family Nephilidae; genus Trichonephila; species Trichonephila inaurata. Next base: position 134,376 of record BMAV01004891.1, read on the forward strand.
TTTTCCACAAGTTTCACGGACTTTGTTGTTTGAAATTGTCTCACCTGGCTAGCAACACAGCGCTTTGACGACGACAAGGAGCTGCAGGTGCGCGTCACTGAGTGGCTGAGATCGCAGGTGGCAGAATTCTATGACAAAGAAATTTCAAAGCTTGTCCATCGCTATGATAAATGCCTTAATTTGTTGGGTCACTATGTAGAAAAGTAGAATTTTAGTCATTCTTTCTGATGTATATAATAAATTTTTTTTCTTGTACTTAGTTTCTTTTTAATTCCAAAACGTTCCTTACTTTCTGAATAGCACTCGTATTTAGGACAATTACCAGTCCCAGGTACAGTCCTACAGAATTTTAATTTAATTAGGAAAAATTTCACATTCAATTGCTAATTTAAATAAGAATAGTCAAAAAAGTAAAATTTGTCCCATTATATGAGAAATACTTCTTGGGATTATATGAATAAGACTAAATTAATGATATACACTGAAAAGTTTCTTAAACAGAGTTCAATTACAAACAATATGGAAACAAGATATTCACAGGACAGCTTTATAATAAATGAAGTTTGAAAATGAAAACTATTATTAGTAATAATAGTTTTAATATAACTGAATTATTCTTATGGGGTAAAAAAATACATAAAAAAAAAAAAAAAAACTGAAATTTATAAGAAAATAACAGAGTCCAAAAATTATCAACTTTTATGTTAAATTAAATATAACAGATATTTAAAAATCAGCATAGTTAAAATTAAGTAAAATTTTTATATTATTTTCAATGACATGCTAACCATCTCTATCTACAGATGTCAAAACAACATAATCCAAATTCCACTTTGCTATAGCTTCAGCAGTATTTCTTGGCTCTTCTGGATCTGGAGGTGGAGGAGTATTAGATGTCTTAACAGAACAAAAGCCACAGTTTCGGGTACAAGTGTCACCTAATAACTTTATACAGTTTAGAATTAATACAACTAAATTTTATGACAAATACAGCATTTTATATAATTTTATGAACAGTACTTTTGAGTTAACCAAGTGTGTGATTCAACTACTACCAGTTTAACTGATTCTTTTGTTAAAGGAATAATTCAAACACAGTACCCATCACTATATGTTTGTTTATAAGCTAACATTTTTTTAAAAAACATACTTTATTCTGTTTATTTAGGTAAATAATGTTATTATAATGCATATAGAGAGTACATGGCTCTATTCCTACTCTTTAATTACAATTTAATACACATAAAATGTCCAGTGTAATATAATGGAGACATGGAAATCCAATGCAATAAAAAACTGGGGGTAAAATTTATAAATTCTAGAATGTTTTTTTCATCCTTTAATTAAAAATGTAGATGCAGATATATAGATAGATATGTGTGACAATATCTTTATAATTTTTTTCAGCTCAATTTGTGAAGTGATGTTTATTATATGTCATGTAATTTGTGTGATCTAATTGAAAGTAAGGGGCACAATAGTCCAATCCTGTTTGTCTGAAGATACCAATAGTAATTGTGATACACAAAAATATTATACATTTATCAATTCCTACTATTAGCTCACAATCTCTATATATTTATTTATTTATCTTGGTGGAATTTTCAATTGTTAAATACATTTTAAAGCACTCAATTGAGCTGAAATTTTATATACATGATTATTTTGGATGACAATACAATAATATAATAATAATTAATAAAAATCAATTGATTAAAACTAATTATTTAAAGAATTACAAATTCAGCCACGTTGGCGACTTAGCGACCATTTTGGCGACTTGTGTCAAAACTTG
>BMAV01004891.1:146170-158873 GCA_019973955.1 Trichonephila inaurata madagascariensis
CACCACACCAATGGGAGGACGGAGTTTCGATGGGAAAGGGTGCAGATGATTCATGAGTGCAACCTATTGTGTGGCTTTTGAATAGGACAGGAAACTCCCTCCTTATCTCATCCAACTTCACAATGCAAGGATTATTTAAAAAATTTTACAATTATGTTACATTTAATAACTAACTGCCTATTTGTGCAACTAAAGTTCAGGAAATTGTTGATTTGTCGGAGTCAATGAATAGTGATTCTGATGCAAAAATTAATAATGAAAATTCTTGTCAAAACTGTTACATTTACATTGTTTTGAAGCTATGAAAACTTACCTTATGTAACACAATGTAAACGACGCAATATTTTCATCTTTGCATAAAATCGAAAAAGAACTCTTTTGAGTCAGGAATCAAAATGATTGTCAAACATCTATTTCCCAGTATTATAAAATTTCTAGTTAACTGATTAGTAATAATTCCCTAATAATATTTTTAGCTGTTTAATAAAAGTGTAGCTTCTAAAAAGCTAAATAAGGGTATTTTTTGTATAATTGCTTATTATAGAATTTTCAAAAGGTAAATGCCAAAGATTCGAATTTTGTTTGAACCTTGATATAACGAATAACCCTAAATTAACGAACAAGAAATTTAGTCCCAATGAATTCGTTAAATCAGGGTTCGAATGTATTAATATTTTCAATTTTCTCTTTTTATTCTTTTTTTATCCTATGCCTATCTTCAGCATCCTTGCCATTAGTCAACGAGCAGCCCAATAAAATGATGATGAAGCAAAAAAAGAATTAAAATTTGCCTCCGTATTGCTTTCTACAAAAAACTTCAAAACAATAGGGCAGTGTCTGAGATGGTCACCATCCATTTCACCCTGGTGGCACAGAGGGCAACAAGCAGAATCCTTTACTCCAATGCGATGTAAATGCCTATGCAAACAGTCATGTCCAGTTAGTAAACAAAAGCACACAACTCCAACAGATCGAGGCAGGGAACTGGGGATTCTATCACTTTTGTTAAGCAAGATGTTAAACCTTTTACCTGCAGCTGCATCACCATACTGGGAGACTATTAATTTGCAGTTAACTGTAAGTGAGTCTTTTGATGTTATGCAGAGGCAAAAGAAACTCAGGTTGGGACATGAGATATACTGCTTTAGCAAGCCTGCTTTCTCATTTCCAGAAACATTACAATGGTTGGGAATCCACTGGAGGGCAATGCTTTCTCTAGGCTTCCGAAGTTCATTTAACTTCTTTCTACAGGAGTGAATTAGTGTGTTTTCATTATATCTTGAGTTTATTAGAGACAAAATGGCAGCTTGAGATTTGATAAAAAACACAATATTGCGTTCAGAGCAGCTTTCTAATTTATCAATCAAAAATGATATTGTTGCTATCTCACCACCAAAATTATCTCAATACTTTCCTACAAGATAACTAATACTGAAAGCACTTGAAAAGGCTCCAGCATCAGCATTTTTAATAGCATCTTCTGCTGAACCATCTGTGTATACATGGACCCATTTATCAAGAGGATATTTGCAATGTATAGTAGCAAGAGCAGTACTTTTTGTCACTTTGTATAGAAAATTGTTTATCAACATTCCAAACAAGATTCAGGAGACTCTCCAATGTCACCTGGCATATACTAGGGTTAAATTCCTGTTGGAAAACTTGGCGGTTGGGTGTAGGAATATCAAAAGTGTCATAAATATCATGAACAGTTAAAATGAAAGACTTATGGGTTTTTAATCTCTCATTTGTGGGTCTATAAAAATTAAGGGAATTGATTCTTCTTCTCAAGATCTTTTCAACCAGGTTTAGTACACTTCTTTTACTCCTTTCACTCAAAGGCTCTAAATCTGTCTGGAGTTCTATTGCAGCTATAAGGGTTGATTTGACCCCATCTTTTTATTCTACTAATACATACATGGGTATATAAAATCACAGATATATATTTAGAGGTTTTAAAATTATGCATACATATTTAACTAATTTTAATCATTTTATAAATTAATGTTAGAAACTCATCTGCATAATAAATATATGTAGTAAAATAATAGGCAACATAATTAATATTAACTTAAAATCTGGGCTTTGAAAGAACAAGTAATAAAAGTTTCAATCCAAAAACATATAATTTTAGGCATTCAAACCTCTTTCTGTCATCTGTGTTTCGTATGAGTTCTCCTTTATAATCTGAATGTGTAGAACCTCGAGGCACAACACCAGCTATGAAATCTTGAAGATCAGGTCCAGAAGCAATCTTTTTTGAAGAGCTTCGCCGATATAGAAATAATAAACGATTTCTACTGGTGATTTTAACATCATTCTAAGAAAATAAGGAGTGTATTAGAGCACAGTTTAAAATTCAGGATATTTCTTCAAAACACTAGGTCAATTTTGTGCAGACTCAAATATCATAAAAATATATCATTCTTCACCACTTAAGAATGAAATATGATAAAGAATATTTTGTACACATAAAAATGAAGCATATATATAAAAAATCATGGCAAATCGTAATTTTAATCTTTCTTGAGATTAGATGAATAGTTTATACTTTCACACAGTTAAAAAGTAAACTAAGACCCATAACAAAAAATACAACCAAAACACTTTTATATTTAAATTATATGCATATTCTTATGTGAGAAAACACTTAATATAATAAGTTATTAAAATACAACACAAAAAAATTTAATTACATTATATACATCCTGATAGAAATCTGTTTTAACAATCCTTTCTATAATTGTTCTACCTTAAATGTTAAGATCAAATGAAAAAAAAAAGTATACAAAAATATCAGCAAAAAGAATGAATGGTATCAGCCAAAATAACTAAATTATAGAAATATATCGAAAAGCTATGTGGGCTTTACTTATCTATATGTATTCAGATTAGGAAAATTTTCACAAAATATATTAAAGCTTGAACAAAAATTCAAATATATGTACATATATATTAAAAAATTAATATTTGCTATTTTGTTTAAATAATTTAGCGTATACAGTTCGTTGGTTTTTATACAACAGCATATATATCACTCTGTTTACTTACAAGCTTTCGGAATGCATAACATTGAATACAGCGCGCCGCCATTTTAAACTATGGCAGCGCCATCTAGTGAAACATGTGAAATTCAACTATAAATATGATAATATCGAGAGGGTCAGAGTCAGAAATGGATGCGGGTGATCAAAAAGCAGGTGTTATTAACGTCATCGTTTTTGACATGAAAGGGTACATCATTCAACACTAAAAGAAGAATATTCGCTCAAAATATTGTGCGGAGTAGACAGCAGGTAAGACAAACTCTTTCAGCTTAAAAAATTACCTTCCTAGGTTATCTATTAATTTTGTTTCTCTGCTAAGCCTGACTCAATGCAAGGAAGCACTATACGCAGGGTTTGAATAACCGTTATTGCGACAAACATTTTGTCTTCTGGACTTGAATCTGGGTTTACGCATGGAATTGTAATAAGTACAACGTTTGTTATCGGCTTCATATATTTCTGTTTTTTCTCCATAATATATAAAGCCATATTTTATAAATAAAATTTAATTTTTTATATAATTCAGTATTTATTTAATTTGAAAATAACAAGCAAATAATAATAAACCACGAAAATTAAAATTTTAATTATATTAAAATTTTTAATTGTAATATTAATTTTACAGAGGCGTATTCATATCATATATAAGAAAAGAAATATTGTTAATTTATTCTACAAAAATTAATTACCTAAGAAACAACGGAATTTTTTAAGAGTAACGGTAAAATTTGTAAAATTTTGCTTTAAAAAAATTATTTTGTGTACAATTTATATATATATATATATATATAAACTTGTGGAAGAGTACTTCCCTTTTAAAATCGTTTCCAACTATAAAAAAAAAGTATTTTACATCAGGTATAAAATTATATCATGGAAATCAATTGCATTAAAAAAAAAATCTCTAACTGAAAAATGTAAATGTTTCACTACTTTAAATAGAAAAAAAAAAAAAAATTTTTAAAAAAAAAAATAAAAAAAAAAAAAAAAAAATGTTAAGAAAAAATATTCTAAAAGAATCTGAAATCTGTTGAAAGCAAGAACATGCACCTTTTAAGAAATAAGTATAAAAATTAATAAAGTGTGTGTGCGAATGAAAAATTGTATCAATGATTGTGATTGTAATTATAATTAATTATGTATTCATATAATTTGATAATAATCTTTTTATTTAAATTGTGGTATAACAGTTTACATGCTTAATAAATATTTTAATATTAAAATCTGAATCAGTTACAACCAGTTCTGGATTTGAGTAAAGGTGATCAATTACTCTGACAGAATCAAAGTACATTAAATTAATTTAATTTTGAGACTGCATTTTTAAAAAAAACATTATAAAAAAAATCTGAGACATTAAAAGGCACTATTTTTCTATGATTTTGAAATCTTAAGCTTTAAGAAACAGAACGAAAAAAGCATTTGAACAATGTTATTTCCATAATTCATTTGAAATATAATTTTTAAATTATTTATTTTTCTTAATTTAAGGTAATAATTCTTTAAAAAATTTCAAAATTCAATTTTTTTTTTGAAAATATTTAGTCGTTAGAAAAATAACTGTAAAAAATAACAGCAATAATAAACGACAAGGTTACCAACCTCAACTTTAACTGAATATGTCTATAATTCCCTTCACATTTTTTAAAAAGTTCGATCGGCATCTATATTTTATAAAAATAAATAAATTATTTCCTTTTTTTTACGTTACATTCACATAACTGAAAAATAGAATTATACTGCATGCAAAGTAAGTCGCAATTCAAAACTTGTAAATATTGTAATCCAATTTTTTATTTTTACAAATTTAATGACATTACAACAGAGTTATTTATTATTTCGATCAGATGCAGACAAAACATGCGCTTTACATAGAGCTATGAATAAACAGTTTCCTTGTTTAATTTTAGTCCAGAAAAACTTATTCTTTCCATATTTCTTCATTCATCTTAATCCCACTTAAAAAAATTGTCTCACGCATATTCAACCTGTTAGGCTTGTGAGAACCAACACACACAAATCAATTTTTCTCTTTCACGTTTGAATGAACGTTACACAATCATATAATGATAACTAAATCATCCGAGACCTTTTTTTTTTTTAACTAAGAGGATTGAAGCAAAAAGAGCACTTTTCCACCTCTAGTAACATGTGGCAAAAGTCATATGAATTATAGTAATGTGATTAAGGTTGTGGAATTGATCGCGAGAACACACACATAACACAAATATTTAGAACGAAATGAAATTCTGTCTAGACCGATCTTAGACGTCGGCAGAGCAAAGACGAAAGCACTAAGTATGTGTATAAATGACAGATTTTAAAAAGAAGTTGGTATAAGACACGTGTTTCTCTTTTTGCAAGTCAAATTTTCACCAGGATTAAGTCGATCGTAAGAATTGCAGTACTTAAGTATTGATTTGCGGTTTTTTTTTTCTTTTCGATCTTATTAGGAATTAAAAAAAGAATGAAGGAATTAATTTACATTTCAGCGTCGCAAAATATTAAAAAAAGGAAATCAAGCCAGTTTTTTGAAAAATTATTGCAAATCTTTTTAAAATTTTTGCATTTTTGAAGATTAACAAAGAATTAAAAAGAAATTATTAAGCAACATTATATAAATAATATACTATTTTTCCTATATTTATGTTTACATCGGCGAAATAATAATACCTAACAAAAATTGTTGGTCATTTAGCCGCAAAAAGTGCTAGTAGGATGCATCACCATTTACATAATCGAGCCGGCTGGGTGGCGTAGTTGGTTAGGCTCTGGCCTTGTGCGACCGAGTTTGCAGGTTCGACCCCGACTCAAATTGGTAGATTTTCATAGTACCAAAAAATCGACAGCGTTCATATCGTTTGATTTTGCGGCATGTTAAAGATCCCTGAGTCAGTGGCGTAACGGAGAGTAAATGGGCCCCCCTGCAAAGTCAGGTTTGGGCCCCAAGCCGGATCATAGGAAGGATTGCAAAACCATAATATAACAGGTTTTGGGCAGTGCCGAGCTACTCATTAGGTGGAGTAGGCAATTACCTATGGGCCCCGCGCTTTTTAGGAGTCCACAAGAGCGTGTTCTGTTTTCTGTTAGTGTTCCAAAAACAGGGTACAGGGCCCCGAGAATTCGACTGCCTAAAGGCGTCCATGTCGTTTAATCCGACACTGGCTTTGGGGCCCCCGCGATGCGGGGGTGTACGTTACGTCACTGCTCTGAATGCCTGTTTGGCATGAATGCTCTCGCCAAAATTTAATTCCTGGTACAATTTCACATCATCAGAGCACAGTTGCCCCCTCCAGAGTGAAAACTGGGCATCGAAATGACATTGTGGCAATTAGTATCCACCTATATGGTACCACACTCAAAAAAGTGATACCAGTTTCTGGGGATTGTACTAGGTCTGCAATGATAATTACCAATCTGTAGCCCCAGTTGAAATAGAAAAGAATTTTTTTATCAAAAAGGATTTATGTGACCGCAAACGATAGATAGGATTAAATTGTTTAAATAAGTATCGCATGTGGATTCACGGAGACTTACATGAATGGGATAAAAGCAAAAGATGGAACCATCGAAATATGTATTATTTGTAATTATTATAATTTTTTTACAAAAATCTAATAAAGTGTGAAGAACATTTAACTCTACGCATCTTTTTACATTAATATTGCGATGGGCTTATGATTTTGATATAGTATCTAAATTTTATTTGTGTGTGGAGAGGATTTACACAAATTTCATTATTCGTAATTGAGAAATTCCCTGTTTTCGATATTTTAATATTCTTTACGGATGCATGATGGTCAGAAGAGAGGCTAGAATTTTTTAATATATTATCCAACCACAATTTAGGATTATTTTTATTGATAATTTTGTATGTGTGATTAGTATACGGCCTGCTAAAATTGAAAAATTATGGCAAGATAGAATGTCAACACATCGATGGAAGATTGTAATGTTGCATGTCAGCTATACCGTTTGCAAATATTTTCATTTCACTTTTTCACAGGCTGAAAGATATTTTCTTTCAGTAATGATTCATTGCAAACTAATATTTGTTTGAAAAAAGGAAAAGCTGATCAAAAAGGAAACTTTACCTTCTGTTCCATGATTCAAGCTGACATTTTCACAACTCCAATAAACTACTTTAAAAAAAGAAAGATTTGTAATATTTTGTAAATATGTTAAAAGGTATTTAAGTTGCGAATTTTCAGTGTTATTAAACGTTTTATGAAGTTTGTAATACTTGAAATAGACAGTTCTCACACAGTGAGAATGAACAATATATAATGAACACACACTATTTGTTCCGTTATGGAATTCGAAATCAGAAGAATTATGATTATAGTCTGTGTTGTTTTTTTTACATTTCAAAAATAGCAATTCACAAAATGGAATAAAAACTCTATTCATATTATTAATTCTCTAGTTATTTAGTAGTATTAACTCTAAAACTCATGAAAATAACATCTTAAAGCCATTTTTATTCTCGCAAAAGTTAGAGCAAAACTTTTAAAACAAAATTTAAAAAAATAATCCATGTATTATTTTACCAATACAATGTGCACACTATTTTGAGATAGTTAGATTATTTACCAACTCGAGCTGATATTGTAAAGCAAGTAGCAACTTCAGAACATATCTTCTTTCACCGTTTCGCACTAAACGAATTGCGCTGGTGACTCTCTTCTGTGCTATCTCTCCTCTTTCACTGCACGTATGACTCCGGGGGACTATAACGTGAAGCGTTAAAAATAAATCAATTTAAGTATCTTTCGTGTCCTGCAACTCAAATTATACTTGCCTAGATTTATTTAATAGAAATGTTACAAAATTGTTAAACTAATGGAACACACACACAACCAATTGTGAGTAAATAGTGTCTTGAAAAAACATGCAGATACTTTCAAGTTAAATGCAACTGAGAATTGGAAATTTTTTATTAATGTGTTGAAGATTTTTGGATGTAGAAAACATAGAGAGCTCCAATGGTGTACTCAAAGGTATGGCTTAGAGCAGGGGTGCCCAATCCGCGGCACGGTGGAGTTGTAACAGTGGCACGCGAAGACTTATTGAAAAATTAAAAAAATTTGAAAAGACAGTAACAAATAATTTTTTACAATTTTATTAAAATTCGGTTGTCTTATGCAACCTAATTCATCAAACCTACAAAAACTTCAAATTTCTTTTAAAGTCACTTATTGAATTACAGTAAAAAATTGTTTTGTAGAAAATACTCTTCATTATCGAGTGCTTTGGCTTTTCAAAGGAAGTGCACTCGCGAGATTTTGAAATTTGAGGGAGCGTGTCTTAAAATATTTGGAAGAAAACAATGCATTGCCCACAATGAGTGCTTGTTATTAAAGAAAGAAGGTTGGCTATGGGATTTAGCCTTTCTTACCGACACTAAGGGGCATTTAAATAATTTGAATTTAAGATTATAGGTAAACGATAGTATTCCCCTCCCACCTAATGGTCGTATAACTTCTTTTGCGAATTAACTTTTGCTTTTTGTCTCGGCGTAAGAAAAATGATTAACACATTTCACATTAACACAGAAAATATCTACCAAAGTAAATAATGCTCTGAGCTAGGGTAGATTTAAAATTTTAGTATCCATTTTGTAGTACTCATTCAGTGCTAAGCTTGATGATTTTCAAAATGAAAAAAGTGCTAGCATCTTCAAGAAATAATCCTAATATAAATGACTTCGATAAAAAGAAAAATAAATCCTACAAATTTAAAACCCACATTAAGCAAGAAGTAATGAGTGGCTAATAATTATTTAGTGTTAAATACGTTTCAAGTGTTACTCATTTTTATATTGTATCCTACTTGACTGTGAACTTGTGTTTTTTATTAACAATAAAAACTAAGTTTGTTCTTTTGTCTTACTTATTTTTAAATTTCGACTACTTAGATTTCCATAAAAAAGTGTGCTATTTGAGTAAAAATCCAATAATAAGTCTAACATATGTGGTGTCCCCCCCTGGGGACACCCGCTCTCCATTATTCACGAGACCTATGTCTGTGGAAAGGAACGAAGAACTACTAAATTCATTCATACTAAAATCTGTTTATTAAGATCTTAGTGTTTAAACACAATACAACACAATATTAATCTAAGAGGAGGAGGATCAAGAATGAGAGGACGCAACACGTATTACTAATAAATAACGCAATGAGGTTGATTCATGTGACGTCATAGTCACATGATAGTGAAAGCCACGTGATTCTAGCCAATCAATTCAAAAACTCATGTGACGTCATAGTCTCACGATAAAAACTATCTTGTGTTTCCAACTAATCAGTTCAAGCGCTCCGGGGTTGCCAAGTTTTGCTCTTTGCAGAAACTTTCTCTTCAAAAGTACATATGTATACAAAATGCATTTTATTTAAAAGTATAAGCATAAAATATACGACTTTTTTTTAATTTAAAAAAATCTTTTTGAAGAAATTTTTTTTCCTAACATTTAAGCATCTTTAACCAAACATGAAATTTGAAATTTTATCTGAGTTTTACACACACAAATAGAACAAGTACAATTAGTTTAATGTTTTTTAGTTGAATTCAATGGAAAACACGTGTTTGTTTTTATCATGTGACTTCATGAATCAAGCCCATTAACCGCTAACTATCTTTATAGATTAAAGCCTATCTCAATAGTAAAAGTATTGTAAAAGTTTAATTAATCAAGCTTACCGCTATATCCTAGGTCAAGGATGGCGAACCAATGGCACGCGTGCCATTGATGGCACACGACACAATACTTTCTTTACGCACGCCACTGATCAAAATGGTTTGCATTTTAATAACAAAATAATAAAGTTCACTATGAAGTAATGCTCATGAGGGATCTCATTCACGCTTTTGACGCTAAACTGCAAGTTTTCATAAGCGATATTATTACAAGAAACTACAAGTACTTCGCAAACTTGAATATATATATATATAGAGAGAGAGAGAGAGAGAGATTTGATATACCTGAGAGAAATCAGACGAATAAAAAGTTTTTGAAGAATTTATTTTCGTAATTGGTTCAAGGAATGAAGGAATTTTCAGAGATATTCTCAGTTCAAATAATTATCGGGGAAACGCTCAAGTTTATTATATACCTTGATGTGACTTCATTTGATAAACTAAACTTCTCCCAATTCAACTGGTTGAAAAAAAAAGAATTTGAAATACAACTGAACGATTTCCAGTGTAGCTCAATATAATTTCAAATATTTATTGAAACAAGGAAAAAGTTCGAATTGATATATAGTAAAAATGACAGAAATGAAATTTGGGGTATATGGAATTCGATTCCAGGCACACATTTAACTGTTTGAAGAAGCTGATTCATGCTATTATAACCACATTTTGATCTACCTGTGCTTGGGAGTTTTTATTTTCAGAGATGAATAACATTAAAGACTCGCTTAGAATTCGTTTTACAGATGGCTCGAATTCAGCATGCATTCTACTAAAAGTAGCATCTTACAATCCTATTATAAGTTATTTGTCATCTAATCCGTAGCAACAGAAGTCACACTAATGTTTCTGTAATTTGAATTACATGTATAACTAAAACAGTTACTACTATACAGTACAAAATGTATTTTTTCGTATTGAATCAAGAGTTTTGAATTGTTAGTATTTAATTTTATTACTTTCCCAATAATCACAAGTCAAAATTATTTGACGGCATGTCTATACCTTATTTAAAGTTTCTTCGGAAAAAATGGCACGTTGATCCGTAAAGGTTCGCCACCTCTGTCCCAGGTAAACAGCTACGGTCCTTAAACTTCCGTTCCAGATTTAATATCGCTGGCTCTTGCTTAGTATATACTCCGTTGGTTTCGGACCCACTTTTGATTCGTCTGCACCGGCACGGCTTGGCTAATTCCCCAGAATGGGCTTGATTCATGAAGTCACATGATAAAAACAAACACGTGTTTTCCATTGAATTCACAAAACAAACATTAAACTAATTGTACTTGTTCTATTTGTAAAACTCAGATGAAATTTCAAATTTCATATTTGGTTAAAGATGTTTAAATGTTAGAGAAAAAAATTTCTTCAAAAAGATTTTTTTAAATTAAAAAAAAGTCGTATTTTATGCTTATACTTTTAAATAAAATGCATTTTGTATACATATGTACTTTTTAAGAGAAAGTTTCTGCAAAGAGCAAAACTTGGCAACACCGGAGAGCGTGAACTGATTACTAGTTGGAAACACAAGATATTTTTTATCGTGTGACTATGACGTCACATGAGTTTTTGAATTGATTGGCTAGAATCACGTAGCTTTCTCTATCATGTGACTATGACGTCACATGAATCAACCTCATTAAAATTCTTCTTTTAGACTTTATCTCATATCACTTTGCGACTACTTCTCTACTCAGCGACTTCACCTAGCGACCTCGCGAATGCTAAACTTCCAATATATATATATTATTCCTAATTTACATAAATACATTTTCCTCTTGAGTTGGTTGGAAAGAATATCCATTCTGGCTCCAAAGAAATCCCAAGAGGACAGTTAATAGAAATCGCGATAAAAGTCCCGTCACGCATATTTCAGCTTTTGATATTTTTTATTCGTTGGAAAAGTTTGAAGTGACAGGCATAGTCTTTTTTTTCGATAGTGGCACTCTCTCCAAAAACATCTGAGTGCTTTCGTCTACGTTTTTTAAAGTCTACAAACCCCTTCCGTAAAAGTAGTCTGAGTACGCCAATGGTACATCACTAGTGAGCCCTGAACAAAAGAAACAAGTTATGCCCGGGGTAAGCATCACGTCGATCGCGATCGACTGGTGGACCGCAGCGATATTTTGGGGTGACCGCCTGAAGACTTTAAGTATTAGTAATTATATAGGGAGATATTCAGGATATATTGAAATACTCAGACTATAGTCTTCTGTTGACTGTAACAACAAAAACTAACTTTAGATAAAAATGCTTTATTTTTTTATGTATTTTGAATTGTTTCATAACAAACGCATCATTTCATATTATTATATTTGGGGCCATTATTATTATGTTTGTATCTTGCGTTTTGCTTGAAACGCGGTTTTCAAAAGTGTAAGTTTTTTTTATTTTATTTTAGTTGTGTAGGTATAAATACATATGAAGTATTTATTATATTAAGTTATAAAATAAATATTGTAGACCCCTTTTCCTACATCACCCCACTTATGACACTGGGCATTGGCGCACACAAGAAATTTTCAATGAGGGGGGGGGGGAGGTCGAGGGTTGAAAGTCAACCATTCTTGTATCATACCGCAATCCGCAGCCAAACATATTTTTTGATTTTGTAGAATGTCGGGAACAAAAACAGTAAAAAATAAATTGCTAAATAAATAATCAGCATTAATTAGAAGTAGCCCGTACCCTGGAAAAGTCTGCCCACTCCTGAATTATTCTATATGAATCATCGTTTATAACTATCTCCACAATTTTGAATTAAAATTAAATTATTGCTTGAATAGATGATTAAATAGTTTTCTCTATCGAATAATTTGAATCTTCTTGTGGAACTCTTAAATTCCTTTTTTTAACATAAACTGCTGTTTGTAAAAAAATGCAACACCATGAAGGAATCATCAGAATTAAATGAAATTTAATGCACAAACGACTTGTATTAGTACAAATAAATGACAAAATT
>BMAV01004892.1:0-57119 GCA_019973955.1 Trichonephila inaurata madagascariensis
CTCCTTCATTATTCTCATGACACAATCACGACACGTTTCAGGACTACATTTTTTTTTACTCAAACATTTTTACATTCATACAGAATTACGGGGATGCAGTTGGGGCGCAAACACAGTTCCATATTCTTAGACACATACTCCTAATCTCTTAATTACACAGATGGCGTTTCGCACGCCGTGAACTAAAATGGAAAACAGATGATTAATTATTTATAAACAAGATAAAAATTTTTTATTTTATAAACAGATGTAATAAATGAAATTATGAAACAAAAAGAGATATATGGCCGTTTATTCTGAAAATAGCATAAGTCACTTAAAAAAATCAATGTAATGATAGCATGTGAATTATAATTTAACCGTATTTTTTCATTTAAAAAAATGCAATCAACATGTTGGGAACTATGAAATTTTATTCGAGAAAAGTTTTGCTAGTTAATTAATCAATATTTTTAATTATATTGAAACATAAACTCTTAAATATTTCGATTAAAGAAGAGGCTTATACTATTATCAAAAAAAAAAACCATACAATTTTAATGAACAAATTTTTCAAGAGTAATTTTTTTTGCTCGCCAAATATGGAGAATTTTATATTTGTTATAGTCACACTCTTCTCCTAGAGTAACCCTGTAGTGGCTGTGATTTGGTCCGCGTATCCTTCCCAGCGCTGCTAACTTAAGGTAAAACGGAGTGTACTTAAAGTCCCAAAAGTGACCCATGAATCAAAACATACTTTTAAAAAAAAACAGGACGAAATAGAAATGTATTTTTTTGTATGAAAAACGTTCAAGTACAATCTTTTATTCATGAAATAAACAAACGGTCTAAAATTAAATTAATACTACCAAGCATCCTTCCCGAATACGTGGATACTTTGGAGTACATGAAAATTTCATGGTTCACTGAAGTTTTGCAAAACGAGTAAAAACAAAAGAAGATATAAGTACCACTTTTTTAAACCTAACGAATTTTTGTAGTATATATATTTCCTTGCGTACGAATGTATTGTCGGTTGACTGCTGGTTATATCCTGCCATGATGTCTGACATTCATCAAGAACGACCAGACCAGGAAAGCTAGCCGTCAGCCGAATTTTTTTCATTTATAATTTGTTTGTTTGGTTTCATTTCACCAAGAGAGTGAGATGAAAATATTATTTTCCACTTAAACACTTTTTATTCAAAACGATATTTATTTTTATTTCTATTTCCATCATGAATACTACTAAAGAAAAAACAGATTCAATTCACCGTGCGTTTTTCTTCGAATATTGTACATTTAAGGTCCATGTAAACTTGAAAATTCTTTAAAAACCTAATTAAGGGTTGTTATTAAAAGCAACACCCAAACTCATTGGAACAGTTACTAGGTGTCTCAAAATAACCGACCATTAGAAAAATCAATTTAAAAAAATGGCGCTATTTTGTAGGGATTGTTTCATTTTGCACTGCTAACCAGTAAATTTCTTTTCTCGCCTATTTCCCAAAAAGAACTCACCTAGATCCGCTCGTCAGAGCTCAGTGCCTCACTCTGGGGGGAGGAAACGGGCGTCACATTTACTTGCGGCGATTGGTATCTCCTATATTGTTCCGCACTAAAAAGTGATACCAGCTTTTCAAGGGAATGTACTAGGTCTAAAAAAGAAAAAATACCAACCCAGCCCCTTTAGATAAAAAGTTCCAAAAACTTAGAATGATTGTCAACAGATAGAAATTCTAACTGGGATAAATACAAAGAAATTTACATTGGTCCTGCCTTTTTGCTTGAAAAATGGTTTGTTTGGGGAAAATCGTGGAAAAAAAAATTCGTTAAAAAATTCCTCTGCATATCTGTTTTTGTTTTTTTACTTTTTGTGATTATAATTTGCTTTAAGAATAAATTTAACGAGAGCGCTGTAGTTTTTTTTTAAAACTATTAAAAATAATTTTATCTCTGCTTTTGAAAGCGATCAAGGACTCATAAAATAAATAACAGTGTTATGGGTTACAAGATAAATGTATAACTATGTAAATAGTTAAAAGTTTTGCGACTATTTATTGTCTTATGATATGTTTCTATTTTCAATATATTATGAGTTCCCCCTATTTTACAAGCTTTCATTAAACTTGAATGTACTTTTTCGAGTGGATCTTAAAACTCAATTTTGAAGATAATGTCTTAATTTAACTGAGAGCGGAATTTTGTATACACGTTTCGTATGGATGAAACAATGCATGTTCTGACCATTTATTTTACGATATAGCAATTAGTTAAAATATATTAATTAAAAACCTTAAAATGGTTTTATTCCTGTTAGCTTTTTATTCTGCCGTGCAGCTTATTGGATTGAGATTAAAAAAGTTTCAATTTTTCGACCATTTTTAAAAAGCCTTCTTGTCCTTTCTATCAAACTATTTCTGTTCCATCAATGGATTCGCAAATCCCGACAATATACGTATGTATTTTAAAATTCAATTCAATACGAATTGCAGAAGAAGTTTATTACTCTTACAGCACATCTTTTTAAGTCATACATTGTATGTTGATGTGAATATTTAGCTAGAGATTACTAATAATTAACACAGATATAAAACTATTTATTCTTAACAATAACAAGGCAAATGGGACAGAAAAATTTGTGACATAGCCATCCTGCGATAGCTATGTCGTGTTGATCCGCGTCAGCTAGAGGTGTGGGATTATCTAAAGGATGAGACATTTTGTAATTCTTAACACAACTTTTATTAAGAATAACTTAAATTACTTAGATTTAATGAACAACTTTCTTTAAGTGAGAAAAACCACAAATTAAACTGAATATTTAAGTCGATCGCACTACTAGATCACTTACCCAAATTATAGTTAATTATCTACCTAATTTAACTTTCTATACAAATATTCCCGTTTATAAAGTAACCCTCCTACCTTTTGAAGACTCTCTATTCTGCTACTTGTAGATAAGTGTACTCAGGTACTATTACTTTTTCTTATAATTAATATTATTAACGAAGATGGGCGTATCCTTCTTCCTTGTAGAAAAAGGCCGTCTAACACTTTTTCCCGAAAAGTTCCGCACTAAGTTATCTCTAAGATTGCCGTTTTAGCTCACTAAACCCTCTATCCGTTTAAAGTATATCTTATTTGCATTTTCGCTTTGTTTCTCTTCTTGGTATTGGGTTTGAAAAGTTTTGCTATTAATCGTGGCAGTCAAAGAACGTAGGAGTTATGTTAGAAGAAGAACGCGAGAGATGTCACAAATTAACCGCGTTACTTTGTCTTATGGCTGAAGTCTTACGTATTATCTTTTCTCGGTCGGGTAGGTCTATCTCTCTCTCTCTTTCTTTCTCTATCTGAGAGGATTGCTCCTTGCCTTCTTCCGAAACCATAAGGTATGTGTGCCTGAGGCATACAGTAGCGCCCTCTTCACACATATTTAATGGTAAAATAAAGGACATTTCAAAATGAGTCTGTTTCAAATGTTTGCCCGCTAAATGAACGTCTCTATGGGGGTTAAATTACATATGTGCCTCTTCATATAAATTGTGCTGGCTTTCTCCGGAAAAGCAGGTTTGGAAACTGATTCACATCTACATTTAAAATAAAATTATCGTGTCATATATATATCGCTTTAGTTTTAAGAAATTTTAAGCAAATCCTTTAAGTTTCAATTAACTTCTGTTAGACTAAATGTGCATAGTATAATATAATTATGTGCATAAAGAGTATAATTATCATTAACAATATTTCAGTGAGTCTACTTTTTAAGCGAATCAGAATAGCAATGAACAAATAGTTTTATTTATCACAGTACTTAAATATACTTTGTATCTAAAAAGAAAATTAAAACAATTAAATATAAAAAAAAATTAAGTATACAGGCATTAAGTATTGTTACATTAAATAATTTAAATAGATGATAACAAAATATAATTAAGAAAATCTACATTGCAGCAGCAGTAGATACTTTACAAAACTGCCATTCAATGGCAAAAGAGCTAGTATAAGCTAGAGATTATGTGATATAAATCTTCAGATTATAAATCCCTTTTTAAAGGTCTTGACCTAGATTCCTCGCTTCCCAATCAATTACATGTCTTTATATAACTTTCCATAGATTTATTTATGGATAAAATTAAATATTGTTAAATTACAACCAAAACTCACAATGCCGGATCCGATTTCCTTAACAAATTCCTTATGATTTTAAGTAAAAAATTTAAAGCAGATTTTTCAGAAGACAACTCAAGACCTTTAGTTGATTTCTTAAAATCAAAATTCAACATAATTATGTCAAATGATCCAAATGAAAGTGCGAGCAAGTACGGAATAACGCCTGACGGAGTTTTTTTATAGATATTTAAACAATATTTTGAATGTAAAAATATTTAAAATCTATTTCAGCTACCATGACCCCATCATTTTTCCTTTTAGAAAAGAATTAATACGACT
This sequence comes from Trichonephila inaurata madagascariensis, assembly GCA_019973955.1. Taxonomy (NCBI): domain Eukaryota; kingdom Metazoa; phylum Arthropoda; class Arachnida; order Araneae; family Nephilidae; genus Trichonephila; species Trichonephila inaurata. Next base: position 4,432 of record BMAV01004892.1, read on the forward strand.
GAATATTTGAACAAAAAAATTACTTTATGATTACAGACATGTAAATAAATAATTTTATAAGACAAAAGTAATATCCTGTAGTGTTCCTCCTTCACCCGGAGGCGCTCTGTACCCCCTCCGAAAATAATGTGTTTCTTTATGTGTATAAGGGAAAAAGCTTTCGGGACCGCCGCGATAAGTCGATGGGCCCTTTTGAAATATTACCTGCGTGGGTCCTTCGATTTTAAATTTTTTATATTTATAGTAAATAAACGTGCTGTTTTTGAAAATACGTCTGTCGGTGAAGCTACAACAACATTACACCTTTTACCACAACGTATCTCACAATCCCCTTTTTTTTATTCACCGAACTAATCCCTTAAATAAAATTACAAAATTTGAAGTTATAACTTCTATCGGGTAGTCATAAACACATACATTTTTTTTTAAATTTTCTAATCGCTTCTTAATTACTACTAAAGTAAAACTGTTTTGAAATGTTAATGAAAGAACCAGCTTGACCACCTGTTTTATTCTCTTAAAATTTTAAATTTGTAATAATTTTGTAAACTTCAAAAGTCCTTAAAAACCTTCCTAATGGTATAAATGGAAAGAAATGGTGTCAAATTTAATGAAACTGCTATACTCTGTTTCGCCTCAAGTTGGCAGCGTTGGGAAAGGTAGGGAATGTAACAATCCGCTTGAAAACGTATATAGTTCCAACATTTAAATCAATGCAAATGCACAGAAAATTATTAAAAAATATCATGTATTATATAAATTGTAGGTTTAAAGATATATTTTAAGTTAATCACATCTTAAAAGCATTTATTCTTTAATCCCTGTGAACGAATACAGTAGAAAACAACCACATAACTTTTGGCTGACAACAACAATATTTGGCTGAAAAAACCGGTTTTCAAGATTACATTCTTCCGAAATATTCGCTCCAAATCAACGCCATTCGCTTTGCGATTTAGCTTCGTTCTTATATAATACTTTTACATCTCGTGCGCTATCTTAATTCTTGTAGATTTTTAATATTTTAAACATTTTTTTTACAACAAAAACAGTTCTAAATATCAAAATATATAATTTTTGTATTAAATTATTATAATAAATCTTTTTTTCTTCAAAAGTTATGCTTATTGAGCTGAATATATAAACTTTGCATATAATATTAGTAACATAATTTTTGAAGTATTCATCGAGATATTTTTTTCCAGATAATCTACAAATTTTATAAAAGATTATAAGTTTTAATATTGATAAATTTTTGAAATTAATCCCCAAATTCTATCATGTACTTCTGTATATCTTAAGCTAACGTACATAAACGGCATTTACATGTAATATGAAAATTACAAACTGATTTAAAACAGTAATAATGTTGGGTCAACTTCAACATTTAAACAGTTGACTCCAGAGTATCTAGCAAAATAACCAATTTTATGGTGCAAACACTGTCCATATTTATGGTTCTCTTTTAGTCGATAGCTTAATTACTCCTTCATTATTCTCATGACACAATCACGACACAGTTTCTAGTGGACTGACATTTATTTTTTACTCACAACACTTTTTACATTCATATCAGAATTACTGGGCATGCGCAGTTGGGCTGGCGCAAACACAGTTCACATATTCTTAGACACATACTCCTAATTCTCTAATTACAAGATGGGTTTCGCGCCGTGAACTAAAATGGAAAACAGATGATTAATTATTTATAAACAAGATAGAAATTTTATTTTATAAACAGATGTAATAAATGAAATTATGAAACTAAAGAGATATATAGGCCGTTTATTTTGAAAATAGCATAAGTCACTTAAAAATCAATGTAATGATAGCATTTAATTATAATTAACCGTATTTTTTCATTTAAAAAAATGCAATCAACATGTTGGGAACTATGAAATTTTATTCGAGAAAAGTTTTGCTAGTTAATTAATCAATATTTTTAATTATATTGAAACATAAACTCTTAAATATTTCGATTAAAGAAGAGGCTTATACTATTATCAAAAAAAAACCCATACAATTTTAATGAACAAAGTTTTCAAGAGTAATTTTTTTGCTCGCCAAATATGGAGAATTTTATATTTGTTATAGTCACACTCTTCTCCTAGAGTAACCCTGTAGTGGCTGTGATATGGTCCGCGTATCCTTCCCAGCGCTGCTAACTTAAGGTAAAACGGAGTGTACTTAAAGTCCCAAAAGTGACCCATGAATCAAAACATACATTTAAAAAAAAACAGAACGAAATAGAAATGTATTGTTTGTATGAAAAAACGTGTCAATGTGCACAATCTTTTATTCATGAAATAAACAAACGGTCTAAAATTAAATTAATACTACCAAGCATCCTTCCCGAATACGTGGATACTTTGGAGTACATGAAAATTTCATGGTTCACTGAAGTTTTGCAAAACGAGTAAAAACAAAAGAAGATATAAGTACCACTTTTTTAAACCTAACGAATTTTTGTAGTATATATATTTCCTTGCGTACGAAATGTATTGTCGGTTGACTGCTGGTTATATCCTGCCATGATGTCTGACATTCATCAAGAAAACGACCAGACCAGGAAAGCTAGCCGTCAGCCGAATTTTTCATTTATAATTTGCTTGTTTGGATTTCATTTCACCAAGAAGAGTGAGATGAAAATATTATTTTCCACTTAAACACTTTTTATTCAAAACGATATTTATTTTTTTATTTCTATTTCCATCATGAATACTACTAAAGCAAAAACAGATTCAATTCACCGTGCGTTTTTCTTCGAATATTGTACACTAGTAAGGTCCATGTAAACTTGAAAATTCTTTAAAAAACCTAATTAATGGTGTTATTAAAAAGCAACACCCAAACTCATTGGAACAGTTACTAGGTGTCTCAAAAATAACCGACCATTAGAAAAATCAATTAAAAAATGGCGCTATTTTGTAGGGATTGTTTCATTTTGCACTGCTAACCAGTAAATTTCTTTCTCGCCTAGTTCCGAAAGAACTCACCTAGATCCGCGTCGTCAGAGCTCAGTGCCTCACTCTGGAGGAGGAAACGGGGCGTCACATTTACTTGCGGCGATTGGTATCTCCTATATTGTTCCGCACTAAAAAGTGATACCAGCTTTTCAAGGGAATGTACTAGGTCTACAAAAGTAAAAATACCAATCTGCAGCCCCATTAGATAAAAAAGTTCCAAAAAACTTAGAATGATTGTCAACAGATAGTACTTCTAACTGGGATAAATACAAGAAATTTACATTGGGTTCTGCCCTTTGCTTGAAAAATGGTTTGTTTGAGGAAAATCGTGGATAGAAAAATTCGTTAAAAAATTCCTCTGCATATCTGTTTTTGTTTTTTTACTTTTTGTGATTATAATTTGCTTTAAGAATAAATTTAACGAGAGCGCTGTAGTTTTTTTTTTAAAACACTATTAAAAATAATTTTATCTCTGCTTTTTGAAAGCGATCAAGGACTCATAAAATAAATAACAGTGTTATGGGTTACACAGATAAATGTATAACTATGTAAATAGTTAAAAGTTTTGCGACTATTTATTGTCTTATGATATGTTTCTATTTTCAATATATTATGAGTTACTTCCTATTTTACAAGCTTTCATTAAACTTGCAATGTACTTTGTTCGAGTGGATCTTAAAACTCAATTTTGAAGATAATGTCTTAATTTAACTGAGAGCGGAATTTTGTATACACGTTTCGTATGGATGAAACAATGCATGTTCTGACCATTTATTTTACGATATAGCAATTAGTTAAAATATATTAATTAAAAACCTTAAAATGGTTTTATTCCTGTTAGCTTTTTATTCTGCCGTGCAGCTTATTGGATTGAGATTAAAAAAGTTTCAATTTTTCGACCATTTTTAAAAAGCCTTCTTGTCCTTTCTATCAAACTATTTCTGTTCCATCAATGGATTCGCAAATCCCGACAATATACGTATGTATTTTAAAATTCAATTCAATACGAATTGCAGAAGAAGTTTATTACTCTTACAGCACATCTTTTTAAGTCATACATTGTATGTTGATGTGAATATTTAGCTAGAGATTACTAATAATTAACACAGATATAAAACTATTTATTCTTAACAATAACAAGGCAAATGGGACAGAAACAATTTGTGACATAGCCATCCTGCGATAGCTATGTCGTGTTGGATCCGCGTCAGCTAGAGGTGTGGGATTATCTAAAGGATGAGACATTTTGTAATTCTTAACACAACTTTTATTAAGAATAACTTAAATTACTTAGATTTAATGAACAACTTTCTTTAAGTGAGAATAAGCCACAAATTAAACTGAATATTTAAGTCAGATCGCACTACTAGATCACTTATCCAAATTATAGTTAATTATCTACCTAATTTAACTTTCTATACAAAATATTACCGTTTATAAAGTAACCCTCCTACCTTGGTTGAAGACTCTCCTATTCTGCTACTTGTAGATAAGTGTACTCAGGTACTATTACTCTTTCTTATAATTAATATTATTAACGAAGATGGGCGTATCCTTCTTCCTTGTGAGAAGGCCGTCTAACACTTGTTCCGAAAAGTTCCGCACTAAGTTATCTCTAAGATTGCCGTTTTAGCTCACTAAACCCTCTATCCGTTTAAAGTATATCTTATTTGCATTTTCGCTTTGTTTCTCTTCTTGGTATTGGGTTTGAAAAGTTTTGCTATTAATCGTGGCAGTCAAAGAACGTAGGAGTTATGTTAGAAGAAGAACGCGAGAGATGTCACAAATTAACCGCGTTACTTTGTCTTATGGCTGAAGTCTTACGTATTATCTTTTCTCGGTCGGGTAGGTCTATCTCTCTCTCTCTTTCTTTCTCTATCTGAGAGGATTGCTCCTTGCCTTCTTCCGAAACCATAAGGTATGTGTGCCTGAGGCATACAGTAGCGCCCTCTTCACACATATTTAATGGTAAAATAAAGGACATTTCAAAATGAGTCTGTTTCAAATGTTTGCCCGCTAAATGAACGTCTCTATGGGGGTTAAATTACATATGTGCCTCTTCATATAAATTGTGCTGGCTTTCTCCGGAAAAGCAGGTTTGGAAACTGATTCACATCTACATTTAAAATAAAATTATCGTGTCATATATATATCGCTTTAGTTTTAAGAAATTTTAAGCAAATCCTTTAAGTTTCAATTAACTTCTGTTAGACTAAATGTGCATAGTATAATATAATTATGTGCATAAAGAGTATAATTATCATTAACAATATTTCAGTGAGTCTACTTTTTAAGCGAATCAGAATAGCAATGAACAAATAGTTTTATTTATCACAGTACTTAAATATACTTTGTATCTAAAAAGAAAATTAAAACAATTAAAAATAAAAAAAAAATTAAGTATACAGGCATTAACTATTGTTACATTAAATAATTTAAATAGATGATAACAAAATATAATTAAGAAAATCTACATTGCAGCAGCAGTAGATACTTTACAAAACTGCCATTCAATGGCAAAAGAGCTAGTATAAGCTAGAGATTATGTGATATAAATCTTCAGATTATAAATCCCTTTTTAAAGGTCTTGACCTAGATTCCTCGCTTCCCAATCAATTACATGTCTTTATATAACTTTCCATAGATTTATTTATGGATAAAATTAAATATTGTTAAATTACAACCAAAACTCACAATGCCGGATCCGATTTCCTTAACAAATTCCTTATGATTTTAAGTAAAAAATTTAAAGCAGATTTTTCAGAAGACAACTCAAAACCTTTAGTTGATTTCTTAAAATCAAAATTCAACTTAATTATGTCAAATGATCCAAATGAAAGCGCGAGCAAGTACGGAATAACGCCTGACGGAGTTTTTTTATAGATATTTAAACAATATTTTGAATGTAAAGTATTTAAAATCTATTTCAGCTACCATGACCCTATCATTTCCTTTTTAGAAAAGAATTAATACGACTGAATATTTCGAACAAAAATATTACTTTATGATTACAGACATGTAAATAAATAATTTTATAAGACAAAAGTAATATCCTGTAGTGTTTCCTCCCTTCACCAGGAGGCGCTCTGTACTCCCCTCCGAAAATAATGTGTTCTTTATGTGTATAAGAGAAATAGCTTCTCGGCACCGGCGCGATATGTCGATGGCCATTTTGAAATATTACCTGCGTGGGTCCTTCGATTTTAAATTTTTTATATTTATAGTAAATAAACGTGCTGTTTTTGAAAATACGTCTGTCGGTGAAGCTACAACAACATTACACCTTTTACCACAACGTATCTCACAATCCCTTTTTTTTATTCACCGAACTAATCCTTTAAATAAAATTACAAAATTTGAAGTTATAACTTCTATCGGGTAGTCATAAACACATACATTTTTTTTTAAATTTTCTAATCGCTTCTTAATTACTACTAAAGTAAAACTGTTTTGAAATGTTAATGAAAGAACCAGCTTGACCACCTGTTTTATTCTCTTAAAATTTTAAATTTGTAATAATTTTGTATACTTCAAAAGTCCTTAAAAACCTTCCTAATGGTATAAATGGAAAGAAATGGTGTCAAATTTAATGAAACTGCTATACTCTGTTTCGCCTCAAGTTGGCAGCGTTGGGAAAGGTAGGGAATGTAACAATCCGCTTGAAAACGTATATAGTTCCAACATTTAAATCAATGCAAATGCACAGAAAATTATTAAAAAATATCATGTATTATATAAATTGTAGGTTTAAAGATATATTTTAAGTTAATCACATCTTAAAAGCATTTATTCTTTAATCCCTGTGAACGAATACAGTAGAAAACAACCACATAACTTTTGGCTGACAACAACAATATTTGGCTGAAAAAACCGGTTTTCAAGATTACATTCTTCCGAAATATTCGCTCCAAATCAACGCCATTCGCTTTGCGATTTAGCTTCGTTCTTATATAATACTTTTACATCTCGTGCGCTATCTTAATTCTTGTAGATTTTTAATATTTTAAACATTTTTTTTACAACAAAAACAGTTCTAAATATCAAAATATATAATTTTTGTATTAAATTATTATAATAAATCTTTTTTTCTTCAAAAGTTATGCTTATTGAGCTGAATATATAAACTTTGCATATAATATTAGTAACATAATTTTTGAAGTATTCATCGAGATATTTTTTTCCAGATAATCTACAAATTTTATAAAAGATTATAAGTTTTAATATTGATAAATTTTTGAACCTAATCCCCAAATTCTATCATGTACTTCTGTATATCTTAAGCTAACGTACATAAACGGCATTTAAATGTAATATGAAAATTACAAACTGATTTAAAACAGTAATAATGTTGGGTCAACTTCAACACCTAAACAGTTGACTCCAGAGTCTCTAGCAAAATAACCAATTTTATGGTGCAAACACTGTCCATATTTATGGTTCTCTTTTAGTCGATAGCTTAATTACTCCTTCATTATTCTCATGACACAATCACGACACAGTTGCTAGTGGACTGACATTTATTTTTTACTCACAACACTTTTTACATTCATATCAGAATTACTGGGCATACGCAGTTGGGCTGGCGCAAACACAGTTCACATATTCTTAGACACATACTCCTAATTCTCTTAATTACACAGATGGCGTTTCGCACGCCGTGAACTAAAAATGGAAAACAGATGATTAATTATTTATAAACAAGATAGAAATTTTTATTTTATAAACAGATGTAATAAATGAAATTATGAAACTAAAGAGATATATGAGCCGTTTATTTTGAAAATAGCATAAGTCACTTAAAAAAATCAATGTAATGATAGCATGTGAATTATAATTTAACCGTATTTTTTCATTTAAAAAAATGCAATCAACATGTTGGGAACTATGAAATTTTATTCGAGAAAAGTTTTGCTAGTTAATTAATCAATATTTTTAATTATATTGAAACATAAACTCTTAAATATTTCGATTAAAGAAGAGGCTTATACTATTATCAAAAAAAACCATACAATTTTAATGAACAAATTTTTCAAGAGTAATTTTTTTGCTCGCCAAATATGGAGAATTTTATATTTGTTATAGTCACACTCTTCTCCTAGAGTAACCCTGTAGTGGCTGTGATTTGGTCCGCGTATCCTTCCCAGCGCTGCTAACTTAAGGTGAAACGGAGTATACTTAAAGTCCCAAAAGTGACCCATGAATCAAAACATACTTTTAAAAAAAAACAGAACGAAATAGAAATGTATTGTTTGTATGAAAAAACGTGTCAATGTGCACAATCTTTTATTCATGAAATAAACAAACGGTCTAAAATTAAATTAATACTACCAAGCATCCTTCCCGAGTACGTGGATACTTTGGAGTACATAAAAATTTCATGGTTCACTGAAGTTTTGCAAAACGAGTAAAAACAAAAGAAGATATAAGTACTGTGACATAGCCATCCTGTGATGACTAAGTCGTTCCGGATCCGCGTAAGCTAGAGGTGTGGGATTATCAAAATGATGAGACATAGTAGTTCTTAATACAACTTTTATTAAGAATAAATTATATTACTTAATTCTAATCAACAACTTTAATTAAAGTGAGAGTTAACACCCAATTAAACCTTATATTCAAGTCAGATCACGCAACTAGATCCTTTATTTTAATTATAATGAATAAACCGATTCATCTAACTACCTATACCAAATATTACCTTTTGCAGATCTCCTTCCTACAGTGATTGAGAGATATCTATAATGTCACTTTATATACGACGATTCCAACTTCTTTACAATGGACTTCTATTCCTTCCAAAGCTATCAGACTGCTAACTCTTGATCTGAAAGATTCCACACTAAGCTATCTCTAAACTTGCCGCGCTATCTTATCATCAAAGCTTCTATCCCTCTAAAGTATATCTCATTTACATGTTACATTCGTTTATCTTCTTGGTATTGGGTTGAAAAGGTTTTGCCATTAATCGTGGCCGTCAAAGAACATAGGAGTTATGTTAGCAGAAGGACGCGAGAGACGTCACAACCCCCTCCAAAAAGAAAAACGTGATTTACTTAAAGGGTTCTCAATGCCCTTTAAAAAATTACGTGTCAAATCTCTATTTAATTTCTTCGCTTTCTGATTTTTATTTTAAATTTTAATCTTAAATCCTCATTTTAACTTTTATAATTTCCCAAAATTTATCTTGACTTTAATTTTCATTACTCATCTTAGAATTAAATTTAATATTCAATTTAAATTTAAACTCGTGACAATAAATTTTACTCCAATAACTAGGCCAACATTAATAATTACTGTTTAATTCATGCCCACTTCACTTTTAACATCCAATCACTTAAAATAACTATACACTTAAATTTTCTAAAAACTTTTCTGGTGCGCAGACCCAATCTTGCATCTAACACTGCATATGGAGCTGGAATTTCCCCTCCCTTTCTTTTGAAGTTATTAAATTTTCATAATTTTCATAATTTTCAGGGTCAGTCTCCCCGAAATGAAAAAATTTGAGTCATTGTTTCCCAAATTTTTGTTTACATAATATCAATTAATTTCACAATTCATTATATATTATTTGTAATCAAATAAATTTTCATCTCCATTCCCCATCTGGTTCCAAAAACTCCCAATGAGCCGCGCAGCATCGTTTATTACTATTTTTAGTGCCCTGACTACGCCGCGTTTTCCCCGAACCAGATGCCTCATAATACGTAACAATACAACAACATATATATATAACACATATTATACAATTACAAACATTTTTCAATAAACTATTATAACAAATAACCAAAGGAATTTTCGCATCTCACGAAGTCATACATCGAAGCAAACAAATGTGCGATTACAAATGTTTTCTCCAGAAAAAGAATTTTTAACAGATCAAAAGTTCCAGAATTAAATAAACACTCGCTTTAGTGTTTGACTTACATTATAACTTTTAAGCACCGCCCGAAGACTTCCTTCTTTGCAATAATTCTTCCGACCACTTGTTGGAAGATCATAAAAGTAATAGTAATACAACCTGATTTTTATATGTGTTCTCCAACCATAACGTATCCAACGATGAGGTGCTACCACTCTAACACTCGGTTGTACTGGAATTTCTTGTTTTGCTTGTTGTAGGGTTTATGTGTCACCTTGTCGTCCCCTTCCTTGTGACTTCCCTGTTGTCTCCTTGGCTGGTCGGGGTTCTTTCATACGATTTCTCCGTCGTGGCCTTAGGTTGTAGTTCTTTTCATGGAACTTCAGTTGATTCTCTTCTGCTCTTCTTTCTATCTCTAGAAATAGTACTGGTTGAAAAGTTCTTTTCTCAATATTGTGGTTCCCTTTCTCTGCCACTTTCTTTGTGGTCCACTTGCCCTGACACACCTGATCTTTTATACCCCTATTATTCCTTATCCTTTTGCTTTTATTTTCATTCCCAAATGAACTAGGAAGCGATCTGACCAGTATTTGTTTATATGGGTCCTCTCTGTATTTTTATATTGATTTGATTGGCTACCAATCCTTTTGCCTCCCAACACGTTTCACCGCAGATTTTCTTTCCCACTTGTGACTCATTTAATCTTTGATGTATTTTTTTCGAAGTACGAGTTTCCTGACTTGATCTTATACTATTTGGGATACCTGTTCCTAATTCACAGGCCTCGTCACATTTCCTATGACGATATATTCTTGTTGATCTACGTTAACTGTTAATCTTTTCCTGATTTCCATATTACAATATTATTATAATTTTAACTTCTAATACTCTATAAGGTCCTCAAATTTTTGTTTCAAATTTAGCACATACTTTGTTGGCTGCTGAACTTACAAGGGTGTGTTTCTAATAAGACCCAATCATTTACCTTTATTTTTTATATGTCTTTTCTACGTCTATTATAATATTTTCCCACCTTTCTGTTTAATTTTCGTACTTAGTCTACAACTTCCTTAAAAGCTCTTCAATATTTTTGAATTTTGAATTTTGAACTTTCCGATATCATAACTAGTTTTGAAATGGTGTAATCAATTTTCGACCTAAAATAATTCAACGGTGATTTTCCGTTGTTTCATTCACCGCCGTACGAATAGCGTAAGCAAACTCACGTAAATTGATCCCAAAAGTATCGTGTTGATCATTAACATAATTTGCAATCATTTGCACTATATCTCGATTAACTCTTTCAGTCCGATTTGCTTGTGGTCGATATGCAGCAGTCTTCACATGCCTTATGCCTAATCTTTCACTTAAGTGCTCAAAATTTCGGATATAAATTGGGGACCATTATCACTTATTAATTTTATTGGAGCTCCATAACGCGATATAAAGTTATCAAAAAAAATATCCGCTATTATACGAGATGAGGCCTTTTTAAGAGGTATAATTTCAGCCCATTTGCTGAAATGATCGGTTATTACTAAAATATAGCGGTTACGTCTTATTCTCGATATAGGATACGGGCCTAACAAATCTAACGTCACTATCTCATTCGGATAATTCGATATAATTGGATTTAATCGACCAGCTGGTAACGCGTTTTATAGTTATTAACTTGGCACATATGGCATGTAGAGACATATTGATCAATGAATTTTCTCATGTACGGGAAATAACAAACGTCCCGAATTTTATGATACGTTTTAAATCTGCCTAAGTGTCCAGCAATTGGCTTGTCATGAAATTCTCTCATTATTTCATTCCTTAAAGATTTTGGAATGTATACGCATTTCACCTAATGACGTTGCGTGTTTCGCATAAAATAACAATCCTTCAATTAAACGGAAATCGTGGGACCAATTCTCACATATCGTTGCATTAACCGAGTTATCTTCCGGGTTTTCTAAATATCTATAGATATGACCTAATTCTGGGTCATTTTCTGTTCTGTTATTAATTGTTCCGCGAAGTAAGTACTAAATCCTGATTATGGCACAATTAATTTTATCTCCAATTATACTTTTCACGGGATTCCTTGAAGAATGTCAGCCACTGCATTTTGAGTTCCCGGTCTATGTTCCCATTCTATATTGAATTCTGCTAACTTGAGTGCCCATCTAATCATCCTACTCGACAAATTTTTGCCATGTGTTAGGCGTGTTAAGGCGGCGTGATCCGTTATTACCTTAATGGGTAATATTCCTAAATATGTTCTAAATTTGTTCAACGCCCATACTACTGCTAGACATTCTCTTTCGGTTACTGTATAATTCCTCTCTGCGTTGTTCAGTGTACGTGACGCAAATACCACAGGTCTGTTTTTGTTGGTTAAGTACTGCTCTAAACCAATCGAACTGGCATCTGTAAATAACTCGAATGGCTCCTGAAAGTTTGGTAATTTTAAAACTGGCGCTTTTGTTACCGCCTCCTTGACCTCTTCGAATGCCTTTTGGCTTCATTGGACCAGACAAATTTTTTAAATTTTCGTTTAAGATTATAAAGTGGCTCACAAATATCCGCATAATTTTTAATAAATTTCGCGTACCACTGGGACATACCTAAAACTTGGACACCTTCTTTTGAGTTACGGGGCGGTTTCATCTCTTGTATAGCTCTAACCTTTGTCTCATCCGTTTTAATTCCTTCTTTACTAATAATTAATCCTAAATATTTCAATTCATCGCACCCAAATTTACACTTTTCCTTATTTAATGTCAATCCTGCATCCTTTAACAACGAAAAAACTTCCCTTAAATGTTCAACATGGTGAGTGAATGATGGAGATGCGATTATCACATCGTCCATATAAACACTCACAAATTTCCTATCACCGGTTTTGGATTATGTCAATTGCCTTTTGAAAATTGGGAGCTGCTCTGATAAACCGAATGGCATCCGCTTGAAAGCATAAGTGCCACTTTTTACTACAAATGCGGTCTTAACAATATCACTGGGGTTTACTGCCATTTGAAAGTACCCACTTCTTAGATCAAGAGATGACATTATTGTTGTATATGGGATGTTCGTTAATAAATCATCTATTAACGGTAAAGGGTATCGCGGATACTTTGTGATCGAATTTAATTTTCTATAGTCTACTGCAAATCTATATGCTTCCGGATTATCCGGTGGTAACCCATTATTTTTCTTGCATAACACAACAGGTGACGCGTATGGGGATTGAATTGGAACAATCGTTTCCTCTTGTAACATTTTTGTATGTGAAAATCTATTATTGCTTGCCAGGTGCGGTCATACCTATACTGGCCTTGAAGCTACTGGTGGGTTATCTCCGTGTCAATTTCATGGTACATAAAACATGGTAAGACCTGGTTTTGTCTGAAAATATTTAAAACACTAAACAAATTTTGTAGTTTTTGTTTTTCTATCCCAATTTTGTCTTAGATAAATCTATCTCCAACTTTTTTTTTTTTCCTCTTTTAATTGGTTTCAACCACCTTATTTATTTGAGAATCACCAAAAGATTTTCGGCAGATTTTCGATCAAAATCACAATATATCTTTTGACCCTTATAAAATCAATACCGAGAATACACGGGTACATTCTAAATCCGTCAACACATGAAATGACCAATTTCTTTCAAATTGTCTGATGCGAATATTCAATTCTACGATCCCCATGTTTTGGCATTTCGCACCCTATTGCTGTTATTACCCTGGGCTCGCGATTTTTTAATTTAGCAACCCCATAGAAAAATATTTTCTATACTTCTTCCGATATAAAATGATTTATCTGCTCCGGTGTCCCATATGGCGCTTTCAAAAATGTGTTATTTAATAAAATAGGAACGATGATGTGGAGTTCTACGGGTGATATATACATATCGGAGAAAGTCTAGTAATACTCTCTTGTCGACACCCCTTGGAGGTTGATCTTTAACCTTTACAATATTTAATCGTCCCCACTTTTGCGTCCCTATCGCCTCGATTGAAATTTTCACTCGAACCCCTATTTCTACGGTCCCTCTGGTAAATTATCATTTTCGCTCATTTCCGGAAATGGTAACCCCTGTTGTTTAATCTCTGATCATTATTCTGAAACCTATTCCTCTCGAACCCTCTATTACTTTGACGGCTATTCTCGTAAAATCATTTCTACTACTGTTATTTGGTCTTCGTCTTGCTTCAGGAATTCCTCCAGTTTCTACCATTAGCATCAAAATTAGGCATCTATGCGCATTTTGACCTCGTCTTTCTATATTATCGTTCTGAGAACCCCTTTTTAATCTGCAAGAATATCTCTCTTCGAATTTGGCGGAGCTTCTAAAAGTTGTATCAATGGTTTCTCACTTCCACATAATCTTGGATCTCTGTGGTTCGAGTCGAACTAAATATGATCCACTAACTCTGCTTGGGACATTCCTAATTCTAAACTTCTTTTTCTATTTTTAATAATTGATAAACAAAATCAGATGGTTCCTGATTTCTTCCTGCTGGGGACGCGTAAATTTGCGTTTTGCAATTCTTTCTTGTGACCGCGGGAAGAAGCTTTCGCTAATTCAGCCTTGAGCTGCGCGAAATCCGTGGCTGTATTTTGCACTAACAACGATCCAAATATCGAATACCAATCTTGACACTTTCCTGAGATGACTTTTTAAGTAAGCACATGACAGATTACTTGGGATTTCAGTAACTGTATGTTATTCTCTATAGATTCGATAAACTCTGCAATGTTCTCTGACCCTGAAAGAGGTACATTTCAGGTAGAACAGTACTTCCACCTACATTACCTAACCCAGAATTATACACGTTCGGGCGCCATTGTGACATAACCATCCTGTGATGACTATGTCGTTCCATTCCACGTAAGCTGGGGTGTGGGATTATCAAAAGGATGAGAACATAGTAGTTCTTAATACAACTTTTTATTAAGAATAACTTATGATACTTAATTCTAATTTGACAACTTTTATTTAAAGTGAGTTAACACCCAATTAAACCTTATTTAAGTCAGATCACGCAACTAGATCCTTTTATCTTGGTATAATAAATAAACCGATTCATCTAACTACCTATACCAAATATTACCTTTTGCAGATCTCCTTCCTTCACCTATAGAGATATCTATAAATTCACTTTATATACGACGATTCCAACTTCTTTATATTGGACTTCTATTCCTTCCAAAGCTATCGGACTGCTAACTCTTGATCTGAAAGATTCCACACTAAGCTATCTCTAAACTTGCCGCGCTATATCTTATCATCAAAGCTTCTATCCTTTTAAAGTATATCTCATTTACATGTTGCATTCGTTTATCTTCTTTGGGATTGGGTTGGAAGGTTTTGCCATTAATCGTGGCCGTCAAAGAACATAGGAGTTATGTTAGCAGAAGGACGCGAGAGACGTCACAACCCCCTCCAAGAAGAAAAACGTGATTTACTTAAGGGTTCTCAATGCCCTTAATAAATTACGTGTCTAAATCTCTATTTCTAAATTTCTTCGCTTTCTGAGTTTTATTTAAATTTTAATCTTAAATCCTCATTTTAACTTTTATAATTTCCAATATTTATCTTGACTTTAATTTTCATTACTCATCTTAGAATTAAATTTAATATTCAATTTAAATTTAAACTCGTGACAATAAATTTTACTCCAATAACTAGGCCAACATTAATAATTACTGTTTAATTTATGCCCACTCTCACTTTTAACATCCAATTACTTAAAATAACTATACACTTAAATTTTCTAAAAATATTCTGGGTCCCAGACCCAATCTTTGCATCTAACACTGCATATGGAGCTGGAACTTCCGCTCCCTTTCTTGTTGAAGTTATAATTTTCATAATTTTCAGGATTTTCAGGGTCAGTCTCCCTGAAATGAAAACTTTTTGAGTCTCTATTTCCATAATATCAATCAATTTCACAATTATTCATTATATATTATTTGCAGTTTCCAGGCGTTTTAGCAAAAGTTGAAGTTAAACGAAAAAGACAGTATAGTTAGTACGTTTGTTTATTTTTAGAGGAGATTTGTTACAGTATAAAGTTTTGTTTCAGTAATCTTTTGAAAAGATTTATCTATTTAATTTCAAATTAGCCACCGTAGAACGAGTTTTAATTAAAACCAATTAGACTTAGAAGTATGAAAAGAGTAATTTGGTGTCTCCACAGTTATTTTGGAAGGCTACGAAAATAAGCTTAGATTTTCTTTTGGAAACCTTAATACATATAAATGCCCAACAATTGAAAATTGGTTCATACATAAACATTTTACTCAAAGTAACCCGCGTTTGGTAAGTTTTTTAATAAATTTTCAGCAGTTTTTTCATATTTTGTGTGTTATTAAGAAACATTCTTTACAATTTTTTAGCTTTCTCTCTCTCTCTCTCTCCTAATTTAATTTATTAAAAAATTTTGAAAACTACAAAAATTTTATACATCAATTTAAGAAAAAAGGCCCCACGCGTAGTCAGATACCTTAGGTAAATACTATTAAATATTGTGTATAAAGATCAGTATAGTATGAAAACAAGCACCCATTTTCTGAATAACAATGTTTCGTATTGTAAAATATTTAATTCAATTTAAATTTATTTTTGATTTCTCTATTTTGAATCAATTTTTTAACTGATTATTTAAATTATAAAATTGTTTTGGTTGAAAATTCTTTCCATATATTATTATCGACAGCTTTAATTCAATAATTTATGTCACTCTAATTTATCTGATTACTTAATTTATTTTCTGACTTATAATCGTTTTATTTTTAAAGTTACGTTTCTCAAGCTGGCATTTTTTGGAATTATTCTAAATATGTTTTGTTCAGTTGGAGAAAAAGAAATATAATGCATAATCGACGCTGGTTGAGCTTAATATGTCATTAAATTCCTGTATATTTTCTAGATATCAGGATTTATCTGGAGATCTTTTTGATAATTTCATGATTGTAAGAATAAAGAAGTCCGTGAAATATATATATATATATAACTTTGGCTACTATTAATCACTGATATTTATCTTCGGCGTTTTTCTTAATACTCATTATGCTGTATAAAAGTTTAGTAGCGGCTGCAAATTTTATAGCATATTTACATAGTGAATGACAATTATTGTTTAGATAAGGTAAAAAAAAATATTCCCTGAGAATGATAAGAGATAACAGGAAAGAGCTTCTCGAGTGTGTACTTAAGATAAAAGGTAATCAACTGATAAGATTTCTGAAGTGACTATCATTTGCTCTTTTGCAATATTAACCTTCATATTCGAAATGATAAGGAGACAAAATTTCTAATTTATATTAACGTCATTTATCAAATTATTATTTTTTTTAATTTCATATTTTAATAGATTTTTGTGTATTCCTAAATGGCTATAAAATTTAATGCTAATAAATGTTCTCAGAGAAGTATAATATTTTTAAACAACGTACGCTATAAGTGAAAACTTGTTTAATCTCTCTAGTGATGGATTTACATTTTCAAATTCTTCCTTTGATAAAATAATATTAAAACTTAAACGAGGTACGACAGATCTCTTAATTGAAGACCTGGTCAAATAACGAGGACAACACCTGAGCTAGAACTCCTTATTTATCATGTACCAGGCCCTATCACAATGTGAGATTTCAGCGGATCCAGAACCTGAACCCACGACTTGATAGAACTGACCAAGAGTTCATGACGATGAACAACCGGTGAACGAGGCACCTCTATAAAATATAAAATCTTAACTATATTAAATCCAGATAGAATCTAATTCTTTTACTCCGCTAGTGAGTTGAGTTGTATATACACCAAACGATATATTTAAAATGAGTTCCGAATATTTCCTCTTGAACAAACAAACAGCAGGGCCGGACAAACCGGACTCTTGCCGGGGCGGCAAATTCTAAGGGTGGCATTTGGATTGAATTTAGAAATATATATATATATATATATATATATGTTGCAAAAATTTGATATATTTTCTGAAACACTATTGAGTGTGAATTTGGTATTTCCTTTATTGTATCTTACTTCCATGTTTTGTACTCTGTATGTTTAATGTCAGTTTTCTTTTATGTTGAAACTTAAGAGTTAGAGGCGTTTTGGAAATTTGATAGAGGAAATTTGATAAGTTTACACTTTTCTTATTACCTTTTTTCCCATCCCGGAGTAGGGTCAGCACGGACATTCTTTTCACCCATACGACGTCCGGTGCCAACTATCCGAAAGGGGACAGGAGCAATAAGAGTTTTTGTAGATGAGAATTACAAAGATTTTATTTTAGCTTGAGTGTAGTTACTAAAAGGGTAAAAAATTTTTTGTGACCCCCAATAGAAGACTTTTTTTTAGAAAAATCCTTTTTTTTACTCGTTTGAATTAATAACAACTAATTATGTCCTTAATTTTTGTATTATTTTTTGTATATATATAATATTGTAAGCTGCCTTTTGTTCGCAAAATTATTGTTTTAAATGTTGAGACATAGCCATCCTGCGATAACTATGTCTTTGGGTGATTCGGTAAGCTAGAGGTGTGGATTATCTAAAAGATGAGAATTTGATTCTTAACACAACTTTTCTTAGAATAACTTAAATTACTTTAATTCTAAATAACAACTTTCTTAAAGTGAGAATAAGCCACAATTAAACTGAATATTCAAGTAGATCGCACAACTAGATATTATCTTAATTATATTTATTTAACTGTTACCTAACTTCCTATATAAAATATTACACTTTATTCACCTTCCTTCCTAGGTTGAAATATTCCTATATGTTATTTGAGGTGAGAATACTCAGGCTTTCTTAATCCTTCTTATAATTAATGACGATGAGCGTATCCTTCTTTCCAGAGCTGTAGGACGTCAACAGTTTCGGGAACAATTCCACACTAAGTTCTCTAGGCTTCTGCCATCCACCAAACTTTCTCCTTTTAAAGTATATCTCATTTGTATATTCGTTCTGTTTCTCTTCTTGGTATTGGGTTGAAAGTTTTGCTATTAATCGTGCCGTCAAGAACTTAGGAGTTATGTTAGAAAGAGAGAGACGTCACAATGTGTGTACTATGTGAATATTCTTTTAATTATAATATTTTGCTTTGGAGAGTGGGGCGGCATTTTCCATTTTTGTCCGGGGCGGCAAAACTGCTAAAGCCAGCCCTGCAAACAGATGACAAATAAACTCGCCAGGCTTTACCAATAGCGTTTTGTTGGTGTAATCGGCTTTGGGGCTAGTAATGTAAATCTGTAGAACTTTAAAGGATAGATTATCCTAAAAGCCATATGTTGAATGTGTGATTTCTAGTTAATAGTTATAATGTTTCTAGGATCATAAACTACGTAATAATTTTAAATCACTGAACATAGTTTTATAATAAGGCGAAAATTTTTATTTTGCCTTTAGAAAAAAGTCCGAGATTTTTTATGTATCACAATGAAAAACTTATTAATGAAATGTTATGTTTCACTGCACTATTTAAACAAATTATTGCGATACTGATGAAATTAGTAGCGTAATGCATTTTAAGACGTACAATTTGAGCATCGAAACTCAAATTATACTTCAGTGAAACATTATGATTCCTTCCTTTTACTGTATATGCATTTTATGTTATGTAAATTGATCGAAATTATGAGACACTAATTACAGGAAATATAGGATCTTTTTTTGAAAAAAGAAAAGTATTTCAATTTATGCACAAAATAAGTATTCCAGATCGAATGGATTTTTATAATTTTTATTCGTTGTAAATTAATTATTAAAAAATAAGCAAAAAATAACAAAATTCAAAATATTTCAGAATTTAGATAAAAAGTTTCTTCAGAAAATTGAAGAGAAATTTCAATTGGTAAATAAAATTTTACAGTTTTATCTAAATTTTTAATTACAAGAATGTGAATATAAGATATTCTTTTTAGTATCGGGATTTTAAACAATAATTTTACTTGTTTTCAAACCTTGAGTTTTTAAAAGAAAGTGAATGAAAACGAATATGTAATTACTATTGTTGATTACTACGAAATTCCTGAGAGAATTCTTCCAGAATTCTTCATCTGTTTTATACGGTCAAAAATTAAACAGACAGTAACATTTAATGAGCAGTCATAAATCTTGTTTTATTTTTCTATTTTAAAGGCTTAGTTTTAATTTTATAACTGAATGAAGCAAACGATATGTCTCATGTATTGCAGAACATTTTAAGCCATTGTGCATCTTTTTATTTTATTTATTTATTATGTAGCTCGTAATGTTATACAAGTATTGGAACATTTCAGCATCAGCAACAAGGATTAAATCTAGCTGGATGTATTAGGCCAAGAAGGAAGAATAAAATGACTAATTGCTTAAATGATCATTTTAAAAATGAAATTAATTGGCTAGACACGCCCATTTTCCTTTAGGAAATCCATTCCTTTGTAAATCATCGTATTGAAAACTCGCTTGACGCTAAGACGGCTTGATTGCTTTTAGACAGCGAAGGCATCGCTGTTCTTCCATGTATCATGATTATTCTTGGCTTACGTATCGCTCATTTTCGATTTAAGTAATTGAAAATGGCTAAATGGCTATTCTTTTTTCTTACGAATCACATTGCCTCACGATTTTCTAACGCTTCTATTGTCATTAATGATTAAGATGAAGGATCGTTAAGTTTTAGAGTTTGGGGCACTAAGCAATTCGTAACATTGTTGGAAAGACTTCATAATATTTCTTCGCAATTTTGATAAACATTTCTTTTTAACTGATATCTTTGCTTGCGTATCTCTTGAAATCATATCCTCAGGCGTATGCATACCACAATTTAAAAACACAAATCTCACTCATTGTTAGTTCACGATAAGAATAATCATTGTAGCATCTTTTGTTAATGCTGATAATTTGTATGCGATATTAAAATCTTGCAGTTTGTGTTACATCTAAAAAAAATTGGTGAAATAACATTAGGTTGGATCGAAAAAATTTCTTTCAGAATTTTCAAATCTGCTTCTGCAGAAAAGATATTCTTAAACAAATAGAGATGAAGGGAAATATAAAACAAAAAGTTTACTTTTACGTTAAGCATTGCCATAAGAAGAATGAAGTTCAGATATTTGAGCTTTTTTCGTGGTAAAGTCAAACATACTAAATGGTTACAAAAAACCAAAGGCACATTTAACAACTCTTTTAGTATTATAAATTTTTTTAAAAGAAACTACTGTTGAAATGACAGTGCATACTAAAGCTGAAGCCGGAAAATATAGTTTAAAAAAACTAAAAAAACACGCTTTTATAGTGAATTGAACTAAAAAGTAAAAAAATAATTCTTAATAAAAGAATAAAATGTTAACTTAATTAACGAGAAAATTAACATGATTGGGATAAAAGCGTGGGGTGCTCCATATTAATGTTATAATTTCTTACTAGTTTATTCCGTTATTTTTTACTTTTAGTTCGATTCATTATAAAAGCGTGTTCTTAGGGTTTTTTTAACTAATTTATTTTTCAGCTTTTTAGTTCGATCTGCAATAAAAGCCTAGTTTTTTAGTTTTGAAGTTATATTTCTTATTGCGCGTTAGGGAAAAAAAACGAGGGTAAACTTTTACGATGCGCGCATACCGTTGTCTAATATTTTAACATGCTACTTTTTGGTTCTAGGGGACTGATATTTGGGGATCGTAATAACTATTGTTATAAACCATATCTGTTGGGGCGCATCCCCTTCGGTGCATTCCCCCTCCACAGCATTTTGGCCAATATCTTTGGCACCCGAGGCTCACAGTCCATTCGATTCCTCTCTATCTGCTCTTTCAGTTATTATAGTTTCATGCTCATAGGCCTATTTCTTCCATAGTTTTTATAATTGTTTTAAACTTATTAAATTTCTTTAAATTCACAATATCTTGGCTTCTGTTCGAGTCTCGGACTTGAGATTTGAACCAACTGTTCTACTCGTCGAGACACATCCAGTCATCTACTTCATTCCCATTATGTAGGCATGGGGAGGGCTTAAGCACAAAATATCATGCTCCCAGTTAATCCTATGGGATTGGAAAAATTTAACCCCAAGGAATTGAGTTTGGGACTTGATTTTTGGAGGTCTACCATACTTTCGTATTAGCGAGAGCTTTACGTGGAATTGGCCCCCTCCGGTGCTCCCCCTACAGGGCTTTCCCAATAATAACTCGAATTCCATTTCGCCCTGGTCGACCGCACTGGCTGGATTCGATTGTTCTCCCTATGAGCATCTTAGATATATTTTTTCAGGAACATAGCCCTATTTCTTCACCCATATTTAACATTTTAAAATTATTTTAAAGTTTTAAATTTTTTAAATCCAGCATAGCTCTCAAGATTTTTGAGGTTTGTTACTGAAACTCGGACCATAGGTTCTCCTCGTTGAGCTCTTTCATCTGCTATAATTCGTGTGTAGATTGTGGGCTTAGAAGGCGTTATCACTAAAATTAGAGAATCCTCATGTTATTCCAATGGGGTTCGATCTTTTGATGACGTCACGATATTACAGAGATAGAAGGATGAAACTTTGGGATAACCTACTACTCTGTGTATCGTTGGGATGTACGTGACCATTTACGTCACAGTTGTTCCCCGTCGGAGTTAATTTCGTTTTCCTTTCCCGAGCTAGCACCGCCCCATTTGCAACCACAGACTCCGGACTAGTTCGAATGGATTCCTCTTATGCTTTCTCACAACCAGGCCGAGTTTCGAGTTGCTGGGTGCCCTGCTTCTATTTTATTTAATTGTTTTAAATGTTTTAATTATTTTAAAATGACCATAACTCGGGGCTCTTCAGGCAGATGTCTTAATTTTCTCTAGGAACGATTCTCCCCCATGAAATTCAATATAATTCTCAGGTGTCACATTCGGTTCATCTCATCTCAGATACAGTCTGCCGAACCCTCCCCCTTGTTATCGGTCTATTGTCCCTGTGCGGAGCGATTAAATTCATTTAAATCGTGATTATCTCGGGTTTGGCTGGTCCGATTGACTTAAGCTTAGTATCGTTCAACTCTGCTCAGCGACCGCTGCTTTGTCCTTGGCAGCTACTAAGTCAAGATTTTTAAAAGATTTTAATCTTGTTGACCATAGAGTATGATTTTACGTGCATAGCTAGTACACAACTCCTTTTAAAACTATCATTTTATTCTTGGGTTGAAGTTTATCCTCTGGTTTGATATTTGGGCCGGATGATGTGGCTGCTAGAATTAAATCTTCGCTCTTCATGATATTAACTAATGGGTCTGAAGGGTGTGCTCTCGTTTACGTGTCCTCGGATGAGTCCCATATCGTTATATTTCAAAGATTCCTCTTAGATACAGTGTCACTTAAAAAGTGTGTTAAGAAGAAATAAAATGTCAGATCATATTATCCCCTTTAAACGTATTGCTATAATGTTAATTCATATCATCACTTTTAAACATATTGATTTATCAAAAAAAAAAAAATATTTAGCAGTTAGAACATAAATTTATCACCTTTTTAAACGTATTGCTACAATGTTAATTCGTATCATAACTTCTAAACGTATTACTTTGTAAAATAAAAATATTTAGCAGTAAGAACATAAATTATTTTTTATTCACATGCACAGTCTTTTTTATTTCCATTTTCATAAAATTTGCACTCACCCTACCCTTTTTCACATAGAGAACACTTTTTGTTTTATTTGTATTAACCGCAAACCTTTTCTTAATCTTTAGTTACCAAATCTGGGAAATGGCATATGGAATTAGTCGCCAATTCTGAAAATGGTTTATGAAATTAGTCCCAAATCTGGAAACGATATAATGAATTAGTGCCGAATCTCGAAATCCTCAAAATCCTTACTTATGAGGCAGCTGATCAGGACAATGAAACAAAATTATGAAATTAATGTATTGTCATCGATCCTGACAATGTAAAATTTCGAATTAATATGATCATTTAAAGTGGGTAAAAATCGAGTTCAAAGATTCCATTACATGGAGTGAAACTTATAAAAGCGTGTTAAAAAGCTTTGATCGGATTTATTCGAAAGTAGTGGGAGAGAAAGCTGGGCTATGAAATAATCCACTGTACAGTGTACAACTTACTATACAAATACCTAATGCCTAATTATCCCTTCTGGTAATATGTATTGTAAAAAAATAAAATTACTTGGAGTCTAAAATCATCAAACCCAAAATTTAATATTTTTCCATTTTTTCGAAAATTCACCCCCTATGTAGCAATATTAACTTTTGAAATTATTTTTTAAAATTATTTTTCTCTTAATCTCCATATTATATAGCAGTGGTTCTTAAATATTTGAAAGCTGAGCACCATTTATGTAACAGCTTTTCTGAACCTCCAATATATATATTTTGAATATTTATCCCTGACCCCTCAAAATTTGGCTGAGTGATTTAAAGTATTCGACAATTTAAAAACGCTAAATGAAATTTTCATGATATTTAAGGTACTTTTGAAACATGTATAAATAGCTTTAGGACATATACAAAAATGATTTAAATACAATTAGGGGCAAAAATAACTTAGAATAACCTTTTTCCAAATGTCCTTTTGTAAAAAAATGTTCAATGTATTAAATATTTTGATATATATAGTCAGACCTCTGTCAGAGGCTCAACTATGATTTTTGAAAATTCATATTATTTTGATTCTATTTAAAATAAATCGGCGTATTTTTTAAAATTTCTCCTTCTTTTTTCTAAAAAATGGATAAACACTTAAGTTATGCGTTTCAAAAATTTAGGGGAGCCTCTGTACAGAGGTCTGAGCTATGTACAGGCAAAATATAATATAATAGAAGCCTTTTAAAAAAGGGAGAACTTCAAAAGTTTTTCTAAGTTAAATTTTTTGCCAAAAATTTTTATTTAAATAATTTTTTGTATAATGTCCTTAAACAATTTTTAAAATGACTAATCTAATGACAATAAAAATGAAAATTATACATTATGTCTTTTAAAAAACATGGTTCCGACGTTGAAAACCTTAAAGCTCCTTTAATAATCCCACCTCAGACAGACAGACTCTCCGATTAGAAAGGGGGTTTTAAACCAGTTCTAAACGGTACAGGCCTTATCACGTTTTCAATAACGATTGAAATAAAAACAGCTTATATTGTTTAATAAGTAAAATAAAAATTTAAATTTGATACAAAAATTTTTATGTGTGTGCTTTTATGTACAAATTCCTTTCAGGCTTCGATGGTATTTATTTAGAAACCAACTATTGTTAATTTTTCTAAACTGTTTAATGCAATTTTTAGGTTAATTTTATTTGTTTTGTTTTGAGATTTTAAAAAACTAACAAAAATGTATCTGTAGTTTTTTCAAGTAAATAAAATTGCTTTTTCATATATGCGCTTTTTTGTAGAATGTATTCACAGCATGTAACGTGACCTTACATTATAACTTTATAGGTAGGAGAAAAGCGACTCACTCATTCCCTTCTTTCATCACTTTGTTCAAGAGTTGCAGAACTATTAGACCCACAGATTTGAAATTTGTATGACATGTTCCTTTTGTTGAGTAGAGATCCACTAATAACGAGTTTTTCTTATACTGATTCCCAAGAAGGGTTACAAGGGCAAAAAAAAAATTTCCGTTTTTGAATGATTAAACCTGTGGATTTGAGATTTGATTAGCATGTTTCACACATTTGTTAAGTAGAGATTCATTAAGAATGAATTTTGGGGGAAACAACTCGGGAGGGTTTGGGACGTTGTAGGGCCCTTGTTTTTTAAAAAAAAAACTTGGTTTCTAAATTTGACCCAAAAAACTTGAAAATTTGGCAAATGTGGGGGTTGTGGGAGGGTTATGAGGCATTATAGGTATAACAAAAGTCCCGTTTTTGAATTATTAAACCTACAAACAAAATTGAGTAAGTTCTATATTTCCTTTGTTGAGCTAAGATTCGCTAAAAATGTTTTTTGCGGGAAATTGATGCCTAGAGGGGAAGGTTATGGGGGTGTAACAGATAAATATAGTTTCGCCTTAGAAGTTCAAGTCCTTTCCTTTTTAAATCAAAAGGAAGAATGTTATAAGAATGTTTTTGTTCAAAACTAGCCCTTTGCCACTAAATTCATCGTGGCAACTGGCTAGTTTTTTTACGCCTGTCGTTATCCGTAGATTTGAGCACTATACAGGTGAAAGTGTGATTTGCCCTCGGTTTCACCCTAATTTTGTGTCCCTGTGCGTAGTCAGGACCTTCCACCTCTCTTCCCCTTTCGCCAACCTCACGAGAAGACTTGTGACTCGACGGCTGTTTAGAGTACCCACATGCCCCAAAGGCACTGCACATTTACTATACCTTCTCCGGAATTCGAACCCAGGCCCAACGGCACAGCAGTCAGCGACTAACTAACTATCACCGCCAGATTTTCGAATGGGTGGGTATCAATAACTTAAAACCGTTTATAGCAGGAGGATATAATGGCTAGATAACAATCACTGGCGTAGCTAGTGCTGAGTGGGCCTTGTATCAAAATTCATTGGAGAACTTTTGGGGAGGGGCTTGACATTTTACTATTTTTTGCTTTCGGATTTGGCGCCCCTGAAGCTTGGGGCCCAGCATCATTGATACGGCCGATACTACGGTAGCTACGCTCCTGATGACAATATACATTTTTACATTCTGATTGGATAAAAGGAATTTTGCGTAGAATAGTTTACCATACCTTCAATGCATTTGCTCAGAATTTAATCATATATATATTATATTGGAGATTTATTTTTTCACCGATTGTATGACCTAAAATCATTCATTATTTTTTTACATTCACCTTTAATTTCTCAAAATATGTATTCTAAATTTATTTGTACTACAATTCGCTAGAGCGAAAGAAAAATGGTAAAGTGTATAACAAAGATATGTATTCTTTTTGATTACTAAAAAAACGAATTTAAACGTGGAGTTCATTTCATAAGGAAACCTATTTGTGCAAACATCATGCTATCAACTTCTATTTTTTCTCAGTTCTAAATTCAGGAGTGATAAGTTTTAGAACATTCCACTTATCTTTACGATCCGAAATAAGCCAATAATCGGAATTGTTTTCCGATTGTTTTTATATTTAAGAACATCTGTTCTTAGTATTCCGGAAAAATTATTTCTACATCTACGCTTCTACAAGAAATCGTTATCTTTGGTTATAAATAAGTCTGCTATCACCAATGTTTGCTCAGCAGTTTTTTTAAGTGATTGTCGGTCCCTGAATCATATCATACTCATGATTTCCTGTTTCCGCCATTTTTTACCCTCTTCTTCTCAAAACGAATGCAGTGGTAAATTTTTAAATATTCTCTTTGTCCATTGCTCTGGGCAAACTAAGAGCTTTAAATTATTTAGAGTTCTAGAAAAAGGATACGCTAGTAGATTCTACCGACTAATGTAATACCAGTAACTCCAGAAAATTATTTACTTAATGATAGCAAAAAAGATAAGAAAAAAGATCGCTTTTTCTCTAACTTGGCAGAGAATCAGAATCTCTATTTACTAAAAGGAAATGTGTGTATATCTTTTTAAATGTACGTTAGAAAACTTCTACATTGCGGAAAACTGTCTCGAACATAGAATTCTAAATTTTGCTTTTATAAAACGAGAGATTCTCGTTTATTTTTAACCTAAAATTTACTGTCGTTGTGTCTACCATTTGTTTCCTTCCATTGATACTACTTGTTCTTCTCAAAACGTTGCAGATGATTTTTCAAAATTAAAAAAAAAGGAAGAATAAAAAAATTACCATTCTGCCAATAAAAATAAAAAGAAAGTAAAATCTACAAAGCAATTATACAAAATAGTTTAAAAGAATTCTACTAGAATAATGATATTAATAAAATTTATAGATAATTACTAAAAAGACTAAATAAAAAATGTAGACACAATACAACTAATCTTATATTTTTTAAAATTTTTGAAAGTATAACTTCAAGAATTATGCAAATCAAACATGTTTGGTCTTAATTAAAAGGAAATATGCAATATAGATGAATTACTAAACAGAGGTAACTTAACAGACTGTCATGTTATACTCACACATATTATAAAATATCTTTATATTTAAAGAAAAATAAATATATTAATTATAAAACAGAATATTGAACTAGATTATATATGAATGCATCTTATAATATTATTAATTTTTGCAACAAATTTAAAAACATCTGTTTTTACTTCTTAATTAAAAATATCAGCAGTAATACAACAAATTAAGAATTCGCGAGGAATGTGATATTGTTACTACCGAACTTTTAAATATCAACCATAATTTAAGGTAAATTATGCGACATAAAGGCGTTACTATCAGATTTGTTCGGATACCCTTTCTTCAGAATCTCTGCAAAATACTTCATTCTTCAATATAATGTCCTTGTGGAATTTCAGATGATCCTTAAAATTCAAAGATTACTACAGATATTCTAGTCCTTTTGCTTATCTTCGTGCCCATACTAGAATTTGCGGAAATGAAAGCGCTGATTTTTTGATTCAGGGTGGTATTGATTTCCACACATATTATTTCTAAACTTTTTTATAGGAAACAATTGGAAAAAAATGGTGATATTCTCTCTTTAGAACAAGCTGTAGACTCAATCAACTCACTCTTCACTGATAAAGATATTTTTTCGACTATTCTACAAAGATTATCTTTCAAGATTTTTTTTTACGAGTTTTAAAATTACATGAACTTATTTTAGATCATGATTACTTTAAAGTGTACTAAAATCTGTGCTGCTGTTTCAAGCTTTCTGACTGTAATGTTGGTAAAGGGAAAAGTGTTGAACATCTTATCCTTTTTTTTTTTTTGTTCACAGTTAAAACAAAAGAGAATGCCTAAAAGAGAATGACTTTCCAGTAAAGCTTCATTCACATTACTTTGTAAATTAATGTACAGGATGTCCGGGCTTAAAATATCCAAAAGTAATGGCTTATTATTGCGGAACTACCCATCATTATGTAATAAACTGTTCATCCTTGGATTGGAAAACTCTCTGAGATTTTTGGGTCTAGTCCGATGGGCGCACGTGCGCGCATTATTCGGCAATCCCAGACGATAACTCGTTACATTGACTTCATTAGTAAAGATGTGGATGCCACAATAAAAGGTGCAGTGCGTACCTTCGTTAACGGAGTTTAAATCAGTTACGATTTTCACTAAGACTGTGCAACTCCTTGCTTATGATGATGATAAAGTAATCATTGCTCGTATTAAAAATGCTTTGTATGAGACATGTCTAGCTTTAAAAGCCGACTGAAAAGTTGTATGTAATTATTAATGAAGACAAAACTAAATACAAGGCAATAACAAAAACTCCAGTAGGTTTTAAATATCTGCGGACTGAAAATTATTGTTTTGAAATGGTAGATAATTTTGCCTATTTGGGCTCAAACAATAACATTCTAAACGACATTTGTACTGATATTAAAAGACGTATTATTACTTCTATTCGCTGTCTTCATGTTCTAAGAGCTTTCTAAAAGTCAAAATTGATTAAAATACACACAAAAATTATACGCTATATAAAAGAATAATCAGATCCGTACTTACCTATGGATCTGAAACTTGAACATTGACTAAATCACAAACTGAACAGCTAGCCATCTTTTAGCGGAAAGTGCTTAGATATATCTTTGGTACTGTGAATGAATTTTCGATTGCAAACCTATTGGAACTAGAAATAGAGGTAGGCCTAAACTAAGATGAGCTGATTGTGTGGAGGACGATTTTAAACTTTTAAAAAAGACTAATTGGAGAACTGTTTCTAAGTGGAGATGGGAACAGAAGAGGGTTCTTGAGAAGGTCTTCCCCACCCAGAGCTGTTACGTCAATAGAAGAAGAAGATATTATATATATATATTGTTGACTAATTTCACCAAATCAAAATCGACGTTTTTGCCAAATTCAAAAACGTCGCCAAATCTTGTCATCGTTCCCATACAAACGCGAAAACAAATTTCCACGCATTCGCATGCTCTTTCCATATTAGTCGGCCAATAAATAAGTGAGCGAAGATTTAGAACAATCAAGTACTATATTTATAAAAAATACGTTTTATATAAACGAACGAAAGATCTAATAACAACTGTATTAGTTAGGCGGACAAAACGCCGTAACAGCATTCAAAATTGTTAAAAGTAAGGCCTTTTTTTAAATGTAGACAATGGCATATAAATTCGCTTAAGGTATCCGACTACGTTCGGAACCGTGATTTTGCAAAAGCGTATTCACTTAGATTAGAAAATGTACATAAAATTGTTTTAAGAAGAGTATTACAATAAAAATTTAAGTACAATATTTTGACAAAAAAAGATCATAGAATGACCCATTTTCAAAATATTTTCCTTTTGAAAAATGCTTCTATTATAATAATATTTCGCCTGTCTATAGCTCAGACCTCTGTACAGAGGCTCAACTAGAATTTTTGAAATATATAACTTAGAAGTGGGTTTATCCATGTTTTACGACAGCAGAGGGAGACATTTTAAGAAAAAACGCCGATAATTATTTCAATTTGTTGTAACTCTGAAAATAATGTGAATTTTTCAAAATTCATAGTTGAGCCTCTGTACAGAGATCTGAGCTATATAGAGGCAAAATATTATTGTAATAGAAGCATTTTTCACAAAAGGAGAACATTTTGAAAAAGGTTATTCTAAGTTAATTTTTGCCAAAAATATTGTAAAATCATTTTTTTGTCAAAATGTCCTTAAAACAATTTTATACATGTATTTTAATCTAAGTGACACTAAATATCAGAAAATATTCATTTATGCGCTTTTTAAAATCACGGTTCCGAACGTAGTCGGATACCTTAAGTACAAATCTAAACACTGTAATGTAGTATATGTGATATTTCTTGTTTTACCATTTGCTAAGCTCCATAATCTTTAGAGGACGCACGTATTAGACCAAATATTTTAAAATATTTCACTCTGTGCTCTTTTCAATAGAAAATAGATCTTAAATTTTAGTCATTTTTCCGCAACAAAACAAGAAAAGAAAAACATTACAAATTATAAACAATGCGTAATCAATATTTAGCGTGCGTTATCAATTTCAAATGTATTTCAACATACCAGTAATAGTTTCCGATTATTGGCTGGTTTTAATTTGACGAAATTGGTCGACGGTATATTGTGCATGCATCAATTGTCAAAAGCAGAGATCGTAAAAAAAACAAAATATTCCCCAACAAAACCCATACTCAGCCGAGACAATTAAATACTATCTCGGTCAAGTTCCTCACATTGAACAGTTTGAATAGAAAGACTAAGATGCCATCTGAAGTGTCAACAAACTTAAGAAGTTTGTTGTCTGTGTCCAACTGCCACTTAAATAGAAAAGAAATAAACAACATTACGCATTTCGTAATTCAAAAAGCTTGAAAAGTCTAATTTGAAATTTTTGAAAAGTATAGAAAATATAAAGATTCTATACTCGAAAATATTTTCATTTCAGTATATTATAAAGGATGAAACCAAAGGTCTGTCTGATTATAAAAAGTCATTTCAAAATAACTATTTAATACAACGTTACTGTTTTGAGTGTGAGAGATCAGTATATGGCACGAATGCTCTTTCAAGAGTGACTCGGGGAACAATTGTAAGAAAGACATTATTTTTCCCGAAATGACGTCGATTCTAGAGAAAGCCCACGAAAGCTTTGGTTTTACGAAACGTAATCACCCATTAATGTTGGGGCGTAAATTTCGCCTTCTTTACGGAAGAAAAATTCCTGATACAAAATCAATACAGCGATAGAATGAAATGCTTAGGCAGCGTTAAGAATCTTTCTAAAGAAGTACCAGGCCAAGTGTGAGTGAAGCAACTTTTGAACACTCCTGCAATCGCTTCTAAGGAGTCCTAAGCCAACTGTGGAGTGTCACGTAAACTTCAAATATCGCCGACTAGTTCAGTAAGAATTCTTCATAAAAGGCTTAGGTTGAGAGCTTATAAAGTGTAAGACATGTTGAAGAACAATTGAAGGGAATTGGAATACTGCTTGTGTAACGGGTCTATACCGATTCTATTAATAGTCCTCTTGGGTAAAATTAATCTTTTAAACAGTGATTTCAGTTGAAAAACTCTGTGGGAAGAAGACAGGATTTATGCAAATTAGAACTTCTATTTAAGTGTTTGTAATAGAATAAGCAAAAATGGTTGAAAAGTATTATTAGTAGTGAATATGGTAACGACTTTGGAGGTCGTGTAGTTAGTCGTTATCTAAATATAATTCAAGTAGTGGCGTCAAGAGCGCTCAATAATAAGAGTAAGTGTGCTTATTTCTCTATGATATTTAACTTAATCAAACGTGATTGTGTTGCTCCTCGGATTTAATGATTTAAGTGCATTCTCCCTTACGTTGTCTAGTGTTATTAAGTGGAATTGATAATAACAGTGTGTTTGAATTATTATGGCTGATCTTAACTCGAACCCCTAACACCAGCGTCTACCGGGACGTTACACGCTTAGACATTCTCCGAGCTACCAAGGGCATATATTGAAATTTACTGAGTTAAACTGTCTTATAAAATAATGCATAATTCATTCTTGCAATATTTCGCAAATTGGTTGTGGCTCGTGGTTGGTTTGTCGCTGGCCTTCTGCACCCAAAGTTGCGGGTTCGACCCCGACCCAAGTCGGTGGATTTTCGTGATGCTGAAAATCGACAGCGCCCATATCGTATGATTATACGGCATGTAAAAGATCCCTTGAGTGTCTCTTCTGGCTTGGATTCTCTCGACAAAATTAAATCCTAGTTCAGGTTCACATCGTCCAAAGCTCATGTGCCTCCCTCTGGGAGGAAACTGGACATCAAAATTACTTGCGGTGATTTGTATCCGCCTATATCAGGAGTACTCAACTTTTTTTTTCTGATAGGCCGCATACATATGTTAACCATTTAACGCGGGCCGCAACATGAGGTCAAAGGAGGGGGGGGTAGAAATGCTTTAGGACCAAGATAACATTAAAAATTTAAAGTGTAGAAAATTGATCAAAATATTATAACTCCTGTTTAGATTTTATTAATTATTATTTTTTATATTTTGATCCTAACACTAAATTAAAAGAATTTAGAAACACTCCTTCAATTTTTGCATTAGTAAACGGTTTCATGTGATTATCAATAATATAACAAATTTCCTAGGGTACCTTTTGTTACAGCTATGAGATTACACGGGCCACTTAAATGGCTAGGTGGAACTCAGGTTGGTGTCGCTGGCTTACATGATGCCGCGATAAAAAGAGATGCCAGTTTCCGAGGAATGTACAAGGTCTGTGCAATGGTAAAACACCAACGGGCAGCACATTAGAAACAAAAAAATACTTCGTAAAAAACCCAAATGTCTAATTATACCAGTTTGAGCAGAATAAATACTTATAATCAAGACTTTGGTTCACCCTATGTTTCAATTCTTATATAATATTCAAATTTAGCTAAGAAGCCGAATTACAAAAATTTCAGAAATTTTGTGCTAAGATTTAACTTATGCGTATTAAAATAAATGTCCTTCAAAATAATTTTTTCTCTGATGTTATATATATATATAGACAGATAATACATTTATTTCTTATAAGAATGCACATCATAAACATACTATGAATGTGTTGTACAGGACACGTGCATTTTGACTATCATCACTAATAATATATGATTTTATTTTGATTTTTCCGTTTTTTTTAACTTTATATGTCAAATAAATTTTGTCATATATTTATTCAATATTTATATGTGATAATTTTAGAAACCTAACTTCCGTATTATGCGAGAATAACCCTCATCAGGAATGTCTGTCCACACCCTGTTAACTTGCGTAAAGGGGCGGTTAGTGACTTCGTGTGTCATAGAACATCCAAATAAAAACTTCCCGTGTTTCTATTTTTACAAAATAGAAACTAACGGTGTAAACTTCACTAAAATGTGATGGGTAAAAAAACACACCGTGTTTTTAAAAATGGTTTCAGGAAGTTTGACTGAAATTTCTTACATAATACGAACTTCGTAACTTTGAGTACACAAGAAAAATAAATTTCCAACTATTAGAAGAGATTAAATATCTGGATTTAACAATCTGAGAAGTATTGACATAGGGAGTAACTTATAGAAATTCCATCAACAAATGGATTAAAGTATCAACGTTAAATAGCATCTTACATTTTTTTTTTATTTCATTTTGATAATGCATTCGCAGATTTGTTGCCAAGTAACGATCAATGAGGTAAATTCATGATGGTCACGTGATAAAAATAATCACGTGGTCTCCATTGAATTTAAGACTGGCATTCGACTTGTACCTGTTGTTCTTGTAAAATTTAGATCAAACTTCAAATTTGGTTACTTGGAAAAAATGACCTAATATTAAGGTTCTCTACAAAAATTTTTTTCAAAATTACAAATTTCTTTTATTATACGTGTATTTTCAAATAAAGTGCATTTTATTTACTCATATGCCTTATCACTGTTCACAAACATGTACTTTTTAAAAGAATCTGCAAAAAGCAAAAGTTGGCAACAGTGAAGCACATAAGCTGATCGGCTGAAAACACGCGACTGTGACTTCATATAAATTTTTGAACTGAATGGCTGGAAACACATGTTTGCAAATATCACGTGACTACGCCGCAGTGAAAATTGAGTCCATTGTAAAAGAAAAAGTAGTTGTAAGAAATTGGGTGTAAGAGAGGCATAAAATTATTCTTTTTTGCCAAAGAATATTCAAAATATTTAAAAAAGGCATGAAAAAGTTGTGCTTATAGCAATAATATTCTATGTTTTCATACCAAATTGATTTTAAAATTAAAATCCATATTCTTCAAAACAATTCTGACATAAGATTCTTGCCATTTTTAAGATAAGCGGCATTAAAACCAAAATGGTACTTTTCCGTTTCGGCAGTGCAAATTTCGCTCAATAGGCTCTATTGGTGCGACAACACACTCTATACACATAAAAAAATCTAAATAAATGTTAGTTCTCATTGGTTTTTCATCCATTTTTATTATGTTATGAAAAAGGCGTTACTGATAGGAAAAGGCCACGATTTGTTTTGTAAATGTGGTGGTAAAAGGTTACCAGTAGGAATATTACGTTTGACGTCGGTTGTATCATTTTTAGAGACTTTATCGTTTGCGCTGGCGAAACGGAAAAATACCCTATACTGTTAATGAAATCACATTTGGTTCAATTACACTAAAGTGCCACTGAATTAGGGATACCTACCCATGCAACGAGTTGGGCCTCCTCTGGCCCTTTATAATGTCCTGCCACACGACGAGGCATAGATTCAACAAGTTTCTAAAACGTTCCACGGAATGACTTTTCGAATATTGGCTAAAGCTGTCCACAATTCAGTAAGGTTCGTTGGTGCTGTATGATGGCCTTTCACGCCTTATTCCAAACATCCTAAGATGCTCAATAGGATTTATGTCTGGGCTTCTAGGCGGTCAATTTATAACAGAAAAGTCAGAAGAATGCTCATCCAACCGGCCAGTAGCCAACCCGGACTTGTGAGAGGTACAGTTGTCTTGTTGGAAAACTCCATTACCTTGCGGATAACAGAACAGCATAAACGGATGGAGGTGATCAACAAGCAACTCTACGTACCGAATTGCATTGAGGGAGGTTGATACATACACCAAAGATCCCAAACAGTGCTACAAAAACCCCCACCCCAGACCATGATTGAGCCACCATGCCTTTATACAGTTCCAACCTGACCTGCAGGATCCATGGCTTCATGAGCTTGACGCCATATTCTCAGCCTCCTGTTGGTGTTAAGCAGTCGGAATCAAGACTCATCACCCATGCTACACGTTTCCACCTCTTGGTTTTCTGTGCTCTTTGCCTAGGCAAGACATGCAGCCCGATGACGAGCACTAAACAATGGTACTCTCTTAGGTAGACGGCTCTCGAAACCCATACGGGCCCATTGCCCGACATTGCCCAGTCCTTTTACTGACTGTACGACTGGTATCATCATTCAGCTGAGGGGAATTTAGGCTATGTTTGGCTTCGCTGGCTACGTACGATACAATGAACTGTCTCACCACGAATTGTCAAGACTAACTGTCTTTTGCAGTTTGCCCGATCGCTAGAGGTTTTTTTTTCTCTTGTCGACCATTTATGTATTCTTGACACGATCGACCTCATAAATCCTAGCTGTCGGACAATTTCGGAAATTGAATGGCCTTATGCATCACGCAACTCGATTTATCCGCAATCGAAGGCCTGTAAATCAGGCAGTTTATCTTCACTGGCGATTCCAACAACTAATTCTGAACAACCACAGTACGCGCCGCGCTATATATGCAGTTACCACAACGCCCTCACTTGCGCATAAAATGCGCAGCTCCACACAATTTGCATTTGGCCCTTTCTATCCCTAATTCATCGGCACTTCAGTGTATTTCAAACATTTTAACAGAACTATCTTATATTATTTAATTCAAAGTTAATAAATATTCGCCGTAGACTTTTTTACCTAAGTCCGCTTAGGCCGAGGTACTATGGTCATGGTCATGAACTCTTGGCCTGGGAGTCATGAGCTCGAATTCTGGTGAGATTGAAGATCGCCAAGAGGAGCTGATGCACGTTAAATTTGTAAAGGCTTAAAACCTCACGTTCTCGTGGTGTAGAAGTTTGGAGAATGGAGTACAGTATCAGGTTTTGTTTTTTCCTTGATGGAGGCTCAAAATTTATGAGGTTAATCCCAACATTTTCCCCTGTTGACTTGAACCCAACTTTAAAAAAGTACCCAAAATTTTTTCCCCAAAAACAAAATAAAATTTTACAAACCCCTCTAAAACCTAAAAAAAATATAAAAAGTAAATATTCTTATAAAAGATACAGATTATGAACCCCCAAACCCGGATTTCACGCCAATAGTCCAGGGGGGAGCCCAGTATAAGACGAACAGTTCGAAATATTCAGAATCTCAAATCTTACGTTCAATATGTTGGAAAAAAGGGAATGTTTCTGAATAAAATTATCGAACTATAAAAACGGATACAAGAATCGTTTGCACCAAAAAATCTTAATATATTTTCATATTTTTTCAAATTTTTTAACAAAAACATATTTCATGAGAAAATTCTGATAACAATTAATTAATAATGTTAATTAAATAATCAATTAATTTTTGTTTAATTAATCTATATTCCCTTTAGGTTATTAATATTAATACAAATTTTGTTAATCTGTGATAAAATTATGAAAATTATTAATGATGTTTCACTTCTATTCATTTTTTTAGCGACTGTACTATAATTTCGTCCTTTGTTATTGCAATTTGAATGTGTTACCATGGCAACTAAAATTAGTTTCTTCTTTCCTAAGCCTTTTGACCCATATAAAAGTCATATACTGTAATAAAATTGGTTAATAGCTTGTGGTTTTTTATAGCATACTATAGCCTTTTTTATCTTTTATTTTTTGAAATTTATTATTTTTAATTACAAAAGATTTTCACTTTTTGTTCTGCATGAAAAAAATATATTTCTGAATTAAATTATCGCATTCTTCAAAAGTGTATGCCTGAAATATAAAAATTAAGTTCTTAAAGTTATTATTAATCAATATACGTATGTATGCTGTAAAATTAAAATTCTTCGCGCAATTATGTATTTTTATGTGCATTTTGTTTTACCTTTGAAAATTATCACCAAAGGAGAGAGAGAGGGAAAAGAGCTGCTGAGATATGTTATTCAAATAATTCATAAACATGAATAAAAGACATTTAACCCTGATTTAATATTCCTCTAAAATAGTTTTTGCTTTATTTAAAAAAAACTCCTTGAGAACTCTGAAAAAAAATCGTTTGAGAGGATTATCCAGAAAATTCCATCATCAGGTAAAACGAATCTTCATAGAATCAGATACCCATATCTTTCTTCATCATATGATGGAAATTCATTGCATAATGAGCTTGAAAATTGTTTTATTACATTAATATTACATTTTTAGAAAACTAGGGTGACCTAATAACAATAACAAATCATTAGAGCTGGAAATTAGTTGATTTGATATTGGTTATCAATTAACATTTTGGGGTGAAAATAATGAAGAATACTGTTCGTCAAATTTACAATTATTTTAATGTGACATTCGATGTGACAGAGAAGTTTAAAATCGAGGAAACAATGTATTCTTCAAGTTTCCCGCCATTTTGAATGTAGGCTATTCTTATGGAATTATTATTGTGTTGTCCAGAAAATCCGTTCCAGTTTTAAAGGAAAATTTAAACGCAAGAAATTTAAAGTTTAGTATATACTTATTAAATAATAAGATGTCTTACAACTTTTCTTCGTCAAATTCTTTCAGGCAACTTAAAATTCCTTACTTCCAGAATTTCAAGTTTTTCAGCCAAAATTCTTCTCTCTACGTAATTTTTTAGCTCAACCAAAGCATTTACAAAGTTTTTTTTCCATTAGGGCCATTAGTGAAAAAACTTGGATACTTGGATAATCTATAATTACCTTTAATCTAAATAGGTATAAAACTCAGAAGGGGCTAGGTCTGGTGGATATGGATGAACCTCCCAACCGAGTGACCGATGAACCTCCAACTTTTGTCGAGTTATCAAAGAACCTGAGACCATGTACTGTCCTGATAAAGCTCTATGTCCTTCTGATTCGCTATTTCTGAACGTTTTTATCCAATTGGTTTATTTATTGGTTTATTTATTGGCCTAACTGGGAACAATACTTCTATGAATTTAGTCTCGATGTTCGGTAAAAGCTCATGATGCAGGATTCCTTTCCAATCCCACCAGACACAGAGCATGACTTTCTTCGGATGAAGACCAACTTTTTGGGTGGTTTAAGATGACCGAGTGACCGATGAACCTCCAACTTTTGTCGAGTTATCAAAGAACCTGAGACCATGTACTGTCCTGATAAAGCTCTATGTCCTTCTGATTCGCTATTTCTGAACGTTTTATCCAATTGGTTTATTTATTGGTTTATTTATTGGCCTAACTGGGAACAATACTTCTATGAATTTAGTCTCGTTTTTGGTAAAAGCTCATGTAGGATTCCTTTCCAATCCCACCAGACACAGAGCATGACTTTCTTCGGATGAAGACCAACTTTTTGGGTGGTTAAACGTGGTTCATTCCAATTTCCCAAGACTTTTTCCCTTAATGTTATTATAAATTATACATTTTTCACTTACTTTCTACTTGCTTCAAAACTGGTTTCATCTTCTTTATGCTTATAGAGCGGATCGCAAATGGAATTAGGATTCATCAAATTTTTCTCCGTTAAATCTTGGGGAATACATACATCAAGGTAGTTTATGTAGTCAGTCTTCACAAAATACTCATGGATGGTGGATTTTGATATTCTCTATAAGTCTTTAAATCTGATCTTCTCCTGTGGTGGAGGGCTTACCTGTGTGTTCTTGATCTCAAATGTTGAAATCATCGGCTTTAAACCTTGCAAACTACTTTCACGCTGCTCAGGCTACAGCACGTTCGCTACAAACATTCGACATTGTTTGTTTGAGTAGCATTTTTGACTTTTCAATAAAAAGGGAAGCATTCAGTGTCTAAAATGCACTTTCTTTCTGCTTCCGTATTCAAGGCGTATAAAACTGACAGCAAATAACATATATAGTAACCAATACCTGAAATAATCGAACTTTTCTTTTAGAATATATACGCATGTCATTGATTTTCGATCGTTCTGATTAATATATTCAGACATGTCCTTATTATGCCACCTACCAAAACCAACATGAACATTTCGGATAACTTAGTACTTACCCTTTGATATCTGGACTATGTGTATTTAATTGAATGCATTAAAGTACAGTGATTGCATTAAAAGTAAAAAAAAAGGCTTCTGTGGAATATATTACATAGTATTTCCTATTTTCGAAAACATTTTGGTTATTTTAATCATTCATTTTGTGCTTTTTTCAAGTATTTAAAAATATTTAAAAAATTGTAAGAAAGAGAAGGAGAATCCAGCTTTAAAAAAAGTAGTTGCTTTTTTTCAAGGGGGAGTGGGGTGTATTATATTGCATTTAAATGAAAACGATAATCTAAATTTTAGAAAGAAAGTAGAAATTCCATAAAGTTAGCACTATATCAAGAATTTTAAATGGTTCATAGAGTGGAGCCTTAATGGTTGTTTTTGACGTTTAGTAATGATCCAAAATAGAAAAAAAATCACATTTGCTAATAGCTCGTTTAGAAATCGAATTGAATATCGCGTTTTTAGAAGAAAGACATAAAAGTACTCAGTGGTAAATTATTAAAGGACTTTTACAGTTGCACATTACGCTTTATCATTGATCTCTTCACGTTCCTTCTACTATAATGGGCACGAAAAAATTATTTTTCTCTCATATCCAATATAAAACACTTAGAACGTTTTTGAACAACAATTGGTAGTTTTTTGTAACAAATGATTTTGTTTTGGGTCCGATATGATTAAGCTTCGCTTTAATTTTGAAAAAAAATCTTGAGTTTTACAACAGGTAGTTGAATTATTTTAAATAAAGATAAAAATATGCGCTGAAGGAGATATAAAGATGTGAGTGCATTTAGAAAAAATGTCTTATCTTTGCAAACTATATTCTAAATTTATATTGACCACTAATTTCTTTTAAATTTCCAATTTATTATTATATAAATCAATCCTGAAAATATTACAATTTAATGTACTTATTTGTGCTTATAATTCTCGATACAACTACTGGTATAAAGTTCCAAACTATAAAACATTACGTCTGGCTTTATCAATCATTTATTTGTTAAAACATACCTAGAGTTATTAATTTTAAAAGATTTCTTTAATGTTAGAATTAACTTAGCAGCTTTACTAGAGCTGTTGTCTTCTGTGATTCGAAGTCGTCAATTTTTGCTGTGAACTCAAATTCTCCTCCTGCCTCCTCTAACATTCTTGGTTGTACAAAAACTACTGCAGAGACTGTCTGAGTACTCTAAGCAAATCGTTTTGCAGTGGATACCTGAACACTGCGTTGTAACTGGTAATGCGTTTGCGGACCACCTAGCAAAGAAGGGAGCTTGTATTCAACAGATGACAAGGAAAGAGCTGTCCCTTTTACCAG
This sequence comes from Trichonephila inaurata madagascariensis, assembly GCA_019973955.1. Taxonomy (NCBI): domain Eukaryota; kingdom Metazoa; phylum Arthropoda; class Arachnida; order Araneae; family Nephilidae; genus Trichonephila; species Trichonephila inaurata. The sequence continues at coordinate 45,320 of BMAV01004892.1, forward strand.
TGCCAAGCGTATCATTAAGAAAAAATTGAATGATCTCTCTTCAAGACAATACACTGAGAGAAATTTCAATAAGATCTGGTGGAATAATCTTAAAGATCTTCCCATGTGGCCAAGACGTAAAGCAGTTGCCGAGTTTCGTCTGACCACTGGATACGACTGTCTCCTGAAGCATCTACATAGAATTCATGTTGCACAGGCCCCTTCCTGCACGCTCTGCGATTTTCGGGAGGACGTGGACCACATTCGCCGCTGCCCAGCCTTAAAGAGCTCTTCTATCTGCCACCTTTATTGGCAAGCTAGAGACTTATTGAGTTCATAGACTTTTCTCGACATTTTTTTCGTTACTTTGTTTATTTTGTCTGTTTTTGTATTTGTTCCTACCCCCTTGTGGTGAAGTGATCTTCTGTAACTCTGGCCATTGGAAGTAAATAATAATAATAAAGAATTAGCTTAACATATTCGGTTTCTGAGATTTTACAGGGAGGGATGCATACGTGAAAGTTAAGCAAATTCTGAAATTTTTCAGTTATATGGATTTAAGGTACATAGATTCTTTAGATTCCTTTTCTCATAGATCATTTCAACATTAATAATAAAAAGGGGGAAGTAAAAAAAATAACGTACTGATCTTTATTAGTATTTCATTATCATAAGTTGTCATTTCCTGCAATTCATAATGTTTATTTAGGTATGTAAATAAATTTTGGAATTCCATCTCGTATCTTATAAAAAAAAATAAAAAATAGCAGGCGTGTGACGCCGAATGATGAAGCGAACGATGAACTTGAAGACGCAAGTTCAGGGTTTTGAAAATGTTCACACTTTTGATCTTCTTGGCACGGATCAAAGTAAATGAAAATTCACCGGTGAAATCTCAGAGCAAATAGCAACATATTTACACTCATCTCAGGTCGCTGTATTTCCAACAGTAATTTATGATATTTTTCATGACATTTAATGAATGGCTCGGTAAGTATATCTAATATTTTTTTAATTGGTTGTTTTTCCATATCGCTCATTTTAAACTTAAAAAGCAAAAAAAAGAGGCATTTCTGCTCGTTTCTTATACATATTTCATGTTTGGAAAAAAAAAGATGTGTTATTTTTTATTTTTAATAATGATTAGTTTAGTTCAACCTAGAATTAGTGTTTTAGCATAGAGAAAGGCTACAAAAAATTATTTCAAGATTGTCTAAATTTTATTTATTGTAGCAATTGGTATAACGCGGATTAAGAATGTTGTTATGCAATTTTTTTAATTTCAAATATATTCAGTTGTTAACTATTTCAATTTTAAAATGTCTACATCAGGTAATTTAATAACTTATTAAAATATACTCCCTTGCAACTAATATTAAATAATATTTAAAAATATATTTACTAATAATTTATAGTCATATGTTAAACATAATTAATTAAACTTTAGTATAGCTCATTATGTTAGAAAAATTTGGTATATTAAAACTAATCTGAATAAATTTTTTGATCTAACTATAAATATTAAAAATGAACTATAATCCGTCAAAATAAATTACTAATTATTAAATATTGTTAAAATTGAATTAATTTTGTGCAAAAGTCGATTATTTAACTCTTTATCTACCGCATTATGATTCACTGTAATGTTTTTCATGCAATATTTTTTTTTTAATCACGACATTGTAAATTAAGGGATATACATAAACAAAATACTCAACTTTGGGAAATTTAATTAGTTAGAGCTAATTAATTAATTAAAATATTCAACGGTTAAATTAATTATATACACCGTTCACTTAACATAAATAGTCAAATCGTTTTCTAAGGTCTTCTTTAATGTAAAAAAAAAAAATAAGATACTTACCTTTGACATTAACTATTTTTGGGAACAAAATGATAATCTTCGCAATCCACTAAAAACGCCGTCAGCTGAAAACCCAATATCTGCTATGAAACTATTCGCCTTCCCCGCTAAAATACTCATCATAGAACTCGTGCTGCCATATATTTTGGAAGAGTGGATTTAAAAGAAAATTCCTGCTAAGTTTAGTCAGAGAATTCGTAAAAATGGTTATTCTATGCAATTTTAAAGTGAGTGGTACTTATAAGTACCGTCGGTAGATAAAGGGTTAAAGAATATAAAACATTTTAACAGTATGCACTTTCCCGTTATAATATCAATGATTAGTGAATTAGAAGCCATTTAAAAAATGTTCATGAGAGAAACGATCTAAGAAAGTTTTTGTAAAAAGTTAAACATTATGAAAATTATAGCTATGCCTCTGTTCTTGTTACAATAACACTTTTATGAGTATTTACAGTAAAACACAACTACGGGTTTTTATTAGCTTTTACAATTCTTCTTCAATGGCTCAACAGCCCTGAGTGGGCCCTGGTCTTCCAGAAGTCTCCTCTAGGCATCTCTACTTTCGACAACTGTTTTCCAGTTTTGACTTTTAAAATATGAAGATCTTTTTCAATACAGTCAATCCATCTTAGCGGGGATCTGCCCGGAGGTCCATTTCCCATAGATTATCTTGCAGCAACAATATTCATTCATTCTAGCAGATGGCCAACCCATTTAAGTCTATGTAATTTGACAAATTTTACAGTATCAGGTTGTTTATAAATTTTATAGAGTTTCAAACTAGATCCTTTTCTATGTTCCATTCACTTGAGCCCCACCAAGAATGCAACGTAAAATCTTTCCCTCGAAAATTCCTAAAGCTTCGTCATCGCGTAAAGTCAATGGCCAAGTCTCTGATGCATAAGTCAGGACAGATCGTATAAGACTTTTGTAAAGATGCAGTTTAGTTCTTAATTTGAGAAAGGTGGATTTTAAATAACTCATCAGGAAAACATGTATTACAAACAACAATTTATTTACAGCAATGACTTTTTTTTTATTTAGCAATTTTTGGGACCAGCTCATTTTTTTTTTACCTCCGTTCCCAAATAAGTAACACTATTAACTTTTTCAAATTTATAATTTCCAATTTCTTTGTGATTAATCTGCTTTTACAATTCGTCAGGCTTTTTTCTTGCCCAAACACATAGCTTTTGAAATAAATTTTGTCACTGCTAGTAGATGGCCTTACAATTATTTGAAACTTGCAATTAGTTGCGCTGTTATGGTGGTTTCAACTAAAACCAAAAATTTAGATGTTCTTCCTTGTTCATATATATATTTTTTAAAAGAGGAATTTCAAGGATTTTGTAAGAGTTTTTGTGAAATATGTTTTTGATGTGTAACATCTTTCCTCTCGGTTGCTGGATATTTGTTAGAGTGATTTCGTGAAAGGGACGAATGTGTGTAACAGGATGGACGTAAGCGCGCGCTACTTGATTTGACCAAAGAGAGTGCGTGGCTGTGACTTTTCGCTACCCTCGTATGGGGGTCCAACCTAATAGCCATCAAGCACTCGAGCACTTGACTCAAATCCGTTAGTCACGATATTGGGGCATAAGTGCGGCAGAATGCTTATTTGAAAATCGACAAACAGTGATTTCGGTGATCGTAAACATTTCTTCGAATCAAAGGGTTAAAAATTTAAAGATTCCCTGCATTTTGTACTTTTACCATATAACGAAGGTGGTTCTGCTCTTTTAAAAAAATGATCACTCGCTTCCCCTGATTTTGAGTGGTGATTTTAACTTTAACTTCAGTCTTTCCAAAAGCTGAGCCACTCATAGCTTTTATAAATGATAAACTCAAGCTCGAAATGAACACTAATTAGAATGTTTCGACTGCTAACAGTGGTACTGTTATTGACGCTGTTTTTCATCGGTTTTTAAATACTTTGAAATCACAAGTATGTGTCATATTTTAGTTATCATAAGTCTATTGTCTCCGCTCTTCCCCACATTGAACAAGAATAATTATTTTTGATAAAATATTGCATTACTCCTTTTGTTAATTAAATACAATTTTCATTAAAGATATAATTATTCGATAGAAAATTTTTTCCAATCATACCCGAATATATTTTTTCAGGAAAAAAGTTAATATTGCGTATTTACCACGATAACATGTCAGATGTTACACATCATATGCGACTACTGGAAGACTCGTTTTTCTCTACAGCATTGTTGAATGTAAAAAAGAAAGAATTTTTGTGTTATTCAAGCTTCGTGGTTATCTCTATTTAGAGCATAATCGTTATGCAGTAGGACATCTCTACTGGCACTGTCGACATAATTGAAATCTGTTGATACTGATATGGATTTCTCATTTTCTTAATTTCGATTTCATTAATGTAATTTGACAGCAGAGCCCTCATTTCTTGTATTGCACTCTTAGATTTATATTATAGAAGAGAAGTTTATCTTACACTTAGATGTATCGTAAGCAAGAGATGCGCTTTATACAGTAGAAGGTATAGTATAAGAAATGACAATTCCATCATTCAGAGTTCTTGTCTGTTTGCCTATTGACTAAATGGATTGGTTATTTTAAAATTTATTTGTCTCTCTAAAGCTACTCGAAAGCTGTTGGGGACGGTTCTCATAATTGTGAACCGCAATTAAATAATGAGGATTGAGCTATAGAAAAAGAGATCTTGGAACCACGATATCCTAATTTCTTTCCTTGTAGTTAAGATATCCGACTATACCCTAAAATCATGATTTTTTCAAAAATTGACAATTTTCTTATGATTTTATTTTATAGGCCATTTTATTAGCTTTATAAAAGTACCAATGTTATTATTTTCCATTAATAAGTGTTTTAGTAAAAGCAGATGCCATAACTTTTCATCAGATATCAGACTTTAAAATGCGTTTTACTCAGAATGTGCTTTTTTCGAAAAGCTCAAACGGGGACAGCGATTGCTCAAAAAGTTTTTAAAATAATTTACTGAAATTTTTTGTCAACGTTCTGTATAATAGTAGAAGTGTTTTAACCTTAAGATTTATCAATTACTGTTTTATTAAAAAATTTACAGTTCCTTATGTTAATATAATCACTGTGTTTTTAAGCAATTTCATACAATAACTAAGATAAAGTTCTCTAGTTTTTGTAAAAATTAAAATATCTCTTCTTCTGAAGGTCAGTTCAAAAAGGAATAGCAACGTGATACATCAAAAGTGAAAAAGTGAGAATTGGTTTATATACTTTTTATACAGAATGGGCCCCATTTATGCAATTTTTATAAATTTTACTCATTTTTTTCCCCCTCTAGTAGTAATAATTTATTTTTCTCTTCTTAATTTTTGCCTTTTTTCTTAAAATGTACTAAATTAATCTAAAACCACAAAAATCTCCATATCTTCATTTTTTTTTTAAAAAAAAAAAACGTTGTTGCAAGTAATCGGATACCTTAAGTCTTTGAGACTCAGTATATTTTACGTCGACAAATCCTCATTATTCCACCCATCAGCTTCAGTTGAATCAGAACTCGACTGAGTCACATAAATCTGGAACCTAACCATTGAACTACCACGAAGTTGTCGGCAAGGACGTTTTAAGCCATGAACCAACTGGCCTAGGGTCTCGGCCTTCGGTGAGGGCTTCATCTTGTTCTAGACTCAGTCTCAATAAGATCATTCCCAAATAATTCTAATTGTCATTTGTTATTATCTGACGTATTCTTCGAAACCTGGGAATCTCGAGCTACATACTAACTGGCAACAATAGAAAGACTGTATTATTATGCGATGAGTGTCGTCCATGTCTAGACCTAGGCCTACCACCAAGCTATGCTCAAGGTCGGACAAACCGGACCTGTCCGGGGCGTAAATTTTAAGGGTGGTATTTGGATCGAACTTATATATATTTTTTCTTTTGTTACAAAAAAATTGATACATTTTCTGAAATATTGTTAGGTGTGAATTTGGTATTTCATTTACAGTATCTTATTTTTCTTATTTTGTACTCTGTATATTTTATGACACTTTTTTTATGTTGAAGGTTTGAAGTAGGAGCACATGTTAAAGCATGAAATTTAATATTTAACACATCTTTCACTTGTACTTCCTCCTATCCCGGAGTGAGGTCACAACGGACACTCCTTTCACCCTTACGATGTCCGGTTTCAGCTATCCAAAAAGGGACAAGGGTAATAAGAGGTTTTGATAAATAGAAAGCCACAGAAGATATTTTATTTAGTCTTCAGTGTAGTTAATATAAGTTAAAACAAATGCTTGTGATTCCCACCATCGGTAGACTATTTTTCGAAGAAATTGGCCTGTGTTTAAATAGACGATTCATTCTTTCTTTCATTTGGTTTGAAATAATAACAAGGAATTATGTCATTAATTTTGAATTATTTCGAATTTTTTAGACTTAAAACAATATATAAGAGAGAGGGGGTGGCATTTTCCATTTTGTCCTACCTAGAGCCTCGCCCTGCTACCACCAATACATCATCGTTACTCTTTAGTTGTAGAGTGGCAGTTGGTCGAGACAGTTTGTGCCTAGGTTTGAGAGATTGTAAGTTATGCAGATTTATTTGTTTCAAGTTACCGTTTATACCAGTTGTGGACGGCTGCTGTGATATTCCTCGCCACTTATGAAGTGTAATTAAGAGATCCAGATCTTCACGAATAAATTTTTGTAAATAGCATTAACCTACTCTCTTACTTGTCAAAACGTCAGCACGCTGGTCGTGTAGGATTATTGTGACTCAAAATACGCTTTTGTTTTAACGAGTGTTTATTTATGTCTAAGCTAATTTCGATTGCCCTCATTAATCGACCAGATCGAAAAGTCTATACCAGTAATTGTCAACGTATCCCATATACTTGTCTACTTTTAAGAGTCACAGGTGGGGCGCTTACTTTTGTGTAGGGGCCAAAGGCCTCAAAAAGTCTTAAGATATCCCTGATTTTGTCAGTGGACATAGTGCAGCATCTCGAATAACTTTATAGTGAAAGTCATGATCTCTGTGGTTTTCGTATCCTAGATTCGAGTAAAGATTTTTCTGAAAGACTGTCGTGAGAAAACGGAGACTTCTTTAAAACGAACCTCTTGAATTTCAATTTAAAAAGTACTCCTATAGTATGAGGTGGAAGGTTTGACCGTAAAGCACCGATTCAAATGCTTATATTGAATGATGCTCAAAATAATTTCGAACGGGAATAGATTAGCTACCACCTAAAATCCTCCTATCCTTAGCTACCTCCAGTTGAAATTGGTGCGTTCAATAATACTTCTAAAATAATATCGTTCATTGATAGCATTAAAACCCATTCAAGATTGTTTTTAACGTTGCTTTAGAGAAAAATTGAAATTTTTTAAAATTACTCCGCCTACGGATCTGTTTGTTTCTATTTTTCTTTCTTTTATGTTATGGAGCGAATTTTGCTGATAGAAAAGAAAAAAACGAAATTTTGAACCTTTAAATTTATCCCCCAAAAAAAACAGTATTTTTTGGGGAGGAAAGTATTGATGGTAGTTTTGATGTTAATTAGCAAATTTATTTTTCATGTGCTTATTAAAGTTCCATTTATCTTTTTATTTTCTTAAAAAATAGAAACCTGTGTTCCGTTGCAAAGAGTTTATTGTTTTATTACTACTGTTGTGTATAAAAATATTTTTCTGTTACTTTTTTGGTAATATTTTCTGACGATTTAATTTCGACATTTTAAAAATTTTAATTTTCTTATAGAACAACGAAAATTAGAAAAAGGAACTGTTTTTTACTGATTTAAAAAATAATACCCATTTTCTCTAATAAAGATTTTTAAAAACTGTAAACAATTTTTTAATAAAATTCTATTTTAAAAATTATTTTCCGCATGAAATGACTTAAGTCATTGAACATATTAAGAACATTACATTTCTAAAAAATAATAATAAAAAAAACTTAAGAATCAAAATAAACTTTAATTTTATGCTGAAATAGTCTTTTTTTTACAAGTTTAATTATAATCCCATAATTACTAAAATAATTATCACATCCTATTACACTATCCAGATTTTTATACTATTCTTTTAAAGATTTTATTTCATTCTCTCAACAATTGATATTACATAATACTAATTATAATTATTTCTTGATCACACATTTCATATGTTATTTAACTAAATAAGTATAAATATTGATGGTAAAATTATGAAAAATGCTTCTTTGAGACGGGAAACAAATATTTTGATATTCAGTGTATTTGAATTATTAGGAATTTTACAAACTTTAGATTTATTCTGAGAATAACTGTTTATTAATTAAAAGTTTACACTTAAAAAGCTTTAATTTGTTAGTGAAATAGCAAAAAAATAATTCAATGGCTCACATAGAATGTATATTGCGAACGTATGTAATTATTTTATATAACTGTCGCATATTCATTTCGTCACTTTGAATCAAGGGTAAGTGCGAATGACGAAAGTTTAGTTCAGTAATATGTCTAAATTTCCTCATAACTCAAGAAAAAGAAAACAAATGTACAAATAATAAAATTTTTGTACAGTATGCGCATGCCCAGCGGAAAAAAATCAATATTCTATTCTATGCTAGACAAAAAAAAATACACTAATGAAAATATTTTTGAAGCCAAAATAATTTTTGTTTTGTTTTGTTTAATGGAATAGTATAGCAAAATTATCATTTAAAAAAATAAATGAAATTTTCCAAAATATATTAGTAACATTTAGTTACTCTTTAATTTTAAGAAATCAGACTTGTGATGTTAAAAGTTGTAATTAGTTCGTAGAAATAAAGCTCAAAACTCTGATGATGTAAAATATTTATTTAAGTAATGAAAAATCTCATATATTTTAAGAATAATATTCTGAATTTCTACTTACATTATATTAAGTCTTCAGCTGTCGATATTTGAAATCTTAAGCTCTTGTTAAAAAATAGGGGCGGAGGGGAGAAAATATATATCGAATTTTGATGACCCCAAATGGACTCGTCTAAAATTCTTCTGCCTTAGAGTTCCTAATCGATTTGGCAAATTTCCAGCTTGTGGATCTAAATGATTTATTTATTCTTCACGTTTGCTTTTTAAATATTAATTAACTTTTACATTTTGAAAGAAGTTTCTAATATATTGTTCATTTCCTGTCTGTTCGCCATCTTGAATTTTTAAATAATGTGCTACTATCCCGTGTTTTCATTGGGTTTTTGTTTGAGGTTTCTAACTTTATTTAATATGAAATGAAAAAATTGTTTGAAGGAGGAAAATTTCAAATTGTTCTGTTTATTTTTATTCTTTTAACGTAGAAAATATTTACAATTACTTTTAAAAATTCGATTCACACAATTAAAGCATTAAAGTACCTTAAACGAATTGCAGTTATTCAGTTTTTAAAAAATTATGCTAAAAATTCTGGAGAATTAGATTAAGATATCTCGAAAAATTATTATTTAGGATTCTAAAATGGTTCAGATTTAATCTATATTCCGTCATCAGACAGTTTTTCATCAGTGAATCAGATCAAGTGTTCAGATCATCATTTGACTGGAATTTATAAAAATTTTATAGGGATAAATTTTAGTAAATGAATTTAATAAAAAATATAATTTGATTACGTGTTGTATTTATTATTTTTAAATTAATAAAATATTTTTTATCACATAAAAAGTACTTTCTTTGCCAAACCAGTTAATACAGAAAGTAAAAAGTTATAAATTTCTTGCTTTCACCTTGAAACTAAAATCAGATAACAACTTTAAAGATTGTTTATTTAATGCAAAACATTAAATTAGTTTTAATCCCGGTATTCTTTGTACTTGCAAAAAGGATAAGAAAAAAAAATAATTAAAAAAAAAAAAAAAAAAGTTCAAAATATTTCGAATTTTTCCCCTTGCATTTAAATGCAAACAATATTTTTTTTAAAAATGACTGTTATCTGCATTCCAAATAAAAATTAAATGTACTAATAACAATTTAATATTTATGCATTAAAGCTATGTAAATTTTAGTTATTCCGTAAACAATTTTTCTTCTTTTTGAATTTCCGAATAATATTTAAGAGAATTTTCAAAAATTATTATTCAGAGCATAAATTATGTTTAAAGAATAATTTTAATAACCTCTCATAAGAAAATTCTTAATTATGTTTCTAAAACCAAAATTTTTGACTTTTAAAGAAAAGCGTTTTAAAGGGGGGGGAGAGTTTTTATTTTTTTATTATCAAACTTTTTTGTCTATCCATCATCATACCTTTTGTTTAACATCAGATCATCAGATACTGATTGATTTAACATATGATGGAAAACAACTGTGGCCCAAAATTTATAAGTTTTTGGTTTAGATTCCGGGTTTTATTTAAATTTTTGTTTGTTCCGATCTTGAACTACGTTGTCTCGATTCCGCCAAGACTACTTAGTAGAAAATACAGTGCCAAGCATCAAACAATCGTTAGGTAGGGTTGTTAACATTCTCGAGGTTAGTAATCTATTCGAACAGGGTAAAAATTTGGAGATTGAAACCAGATCATTCAAATATCTTCATTTTAATTGATTGTGATTTGTCGGCAAAAAAGATGTATAAAGGGTTTATATTAAATACATATAAAAAGTTTTTTAATAATTCACCGTAATTAAGATTTAAAGTTTTTTTGTACGACAGATTAAATTTATTTTGAAAAGTTTCAACACTGCATAAAAGAAATGATCAAAAATATTGGGAAATTTTTAATTTAAAACTACATTAAAGAATTTTTTAGAACCAACATTGTCATAATTTGTGTTGTAGTTCAAAAAAAATGTAATTATTTTAAATGCTTCATGCAAGAAAAATGAAACAGTAATTTCACATCTAAAGAAACTGGAAATTATTTTTTAAGTAAGAAATTTTTTAAAGGGTTCATGTCTTTGATATTTAGTGATCAGACCGTGATTCTATACCTTTTTTTCTACCCAACGGCCAAAGCTCGATAATTTAACTACGGCCTCTGAGGGGGGAGTTGATTGTTTATATTTTTTTGATTTTTTTGATTTGATACTTAATAATTTTTAATTTATTTTATTTAAATGTTCCAACAGAACCAAAAAATTACAAAAAAAAAAAATGTAAAGGATTTGAAGTTGAATATAATGTATCCATAAAAAGTGCACAAACCTGAGAGAAATACACCCCAGTAAATGAAATAAATAACTTAATGGTTGGGGGGCCCGGTAATATTTGACCCAGGGCTGGGAACCACTGATCTGGGCTACATACTTCACAATATTTTTAAAACACACATACTGAAGGTGAAAAATTTACACTAAACTAACAAATGAATAATTTACTAATGAACTTTTTTCGAGGAAATAATTTACTAAGCAAAATTCTAAACAGCTCTCTGACAAATAAATATTATAATAAACTTTTTTAAATAAGGGTTAAAATTGATGCACTATTTATGTTTTAAACAATGCTGATATTTCCTTTAAACAAAGATATAATTTTAAAACTTTTATTTTAAAATTTAAAAATAGAAGCTTACACTATTAAAAAAAAAAATGCTAAAAGAATGTGTGTTCGTATTTTTAAAAAAAAAAAAACAAAACTGAAAAGGAAAAGGGGCACTTACTGGACAAAAGAAAGCTCTTCCTAAGTGCATAGAATTGTTGAGCCTCCCCGAGAAATTTAAATGCTGAAGCATGGGGAAATAAATATCAGACATAAAAAGAATACTTAGGGGGAAACAATTATCATTAGTATTCTTCAGAGATTGAAAAATCTTTTTTGAGTATCTAAAAAAAGATCATAAGCTAATAAATATTGACTTAGTCTTAATTTAAACCAATTGGAGCTTAAAAAATATTTTTGATCAAATGCTATAAACTTTTTTTAGCAGAGGGGAAAAATTTTTTTTAAAAATTCTTATTTAAAAAAAATTTTTTGAGGGGGAGAATAATTTCAAAACAACAAAAAAAATTACACT
>BMAV01004894.1:0-12805 GCA_019973955.1 Trichonephila inaurata madagascariensis
GTTATAATATTTTATTAAAAATTTTTAATTTATAATATGTTATATATATTTGTTGATTTTACGTATTATGAGGCATTTTGGTCAGGGAAACCGGCGTAGTCAGGCCCCAACAATAATAAAACGGCTGCGCGGCTCATTGGGAGTTTTGGAACCAGATGTGGGATGGAGATAAATTTATTGTGATATATAAATAATATATGTAAAGTGATTGATATTATGGAAATAGAGCCCTCAAAGGTTTTCATTTCGGGAGACTGACCCTGAAAATCTTGAAAAGTATGCAATTTATAACTTCAACAAGAAGGACGGAAGTACCAGCTCCATATGAAGTGTTAGAGTAAAAAGATTGGGTCCCCACCCAGAATATTTGTTTTTAGAAATTTAAGTGTATAAATATTTTAAGAAATTGCATGTTAAAAGTGAGAGTGGCATAAATTAAACAGTAATTATTAATGTTGGCCTAGTTATTGAGTAAAATTTATTGTCACGAGTTTAAATTTAAATTGAATATTAAAATTTAATTCTAAGATGAGTAATGAAAATTAAAGTCAAGATAAATTTTGGAAATTATAAAAGTTAAAATTTAAGATTAAAATTGCAATAAAAATTTAAAAGTCAAGATAAATATTGAAATCATAAAAGTTAAAAATGAGGATTTAAGATTAAAATTTAAATAAAACTCAGAAAGCGAAGAAATTTAGAAATAGAGATTTAGACACGTAATTTATTAAGGGCATTGAGAACCCTTAAGTAAATCCGTTTTCCTCTTGGAGGGTTGTGACGTCTCTCGCGCCCTTTCCCGCTAACATCCCTCTATGTTCTTTGACGGCCACGATTAATGGCAAAACTTTTCCAACCCAATACCAAGAAGATAAACGATCATAATATTAAATGAGATATACTATAAAAAGGATAGAAGCTTTGATGATAAGATATAGCGCGGCAAGCTTAGAGATAGTAGTGTGGAATTATTCTGATCGATAGCGTAAAAAAAGCTTAGTGTGAAATCTTGCAGATCAAGAGTTAGCAGTCCGATAGTTTATAAAAGAATAGAAGCCTAAGATAAAGAAGTTGGAATCATCGTATATATAAAAAAGTTTTAGATATCATTCTCTAGGAAAAGGAAGGAGAACTGAAAAAGGTAATATTTGATATAAGTAATTAGATGAATAGGATTTTAATATATGGAGAAAAAAGGATCTAGTTGCGTGATCTGACTTAAATACACGGTTTAATTTGGGTGTTAACTCTCACTTTAATTAAAATTGTCAAAATAAATTTAAGTAATATAAGTTATTCTTAATAAAAGTTGTATTAAGAACTACTATGTCTCATCATTTTGATAATCCCACACCTCTAGCTTACGGGAACCGGCAAACATGGTCACCCGGATGGCTATGTCGCAATTTTTACTGAAAGTCTTTTGTCTCTTAGTAAGGTGAATACTCACAGATGTTTAACAATATTGATTGAGCGATTTAATGTATTGGAATTAGTGAAATAATGATTTGATTTAACTTCTTTGAAACCCTGAAAATTTAAGGTGTGATGTAACTTACAGAAAAAGGAAAAGAATCAAGATTTGGGATTTAAGTTTTAGTTGTAAGTGAATGTTCTAGAATTTGGGATTTATTTATTTATTTTACTTTTGATTGTATTTATTACTGGTTTCTGTCCTGGTCAGTCTCATAGATAAGACACCTTTTCGGTGTGAAATGTTGGGGAACTGAACTAGCCTGAGGCCAGAGCAGTCCAGTGAAATGGACCTTTTCAGGGGGAAGGAGTTGTGACGTCTTCGATTGGGGTGAACCCCCCCTATCTTTTCATCTGAAGTTTTATGGCCCCAAACAGATGTTGGGTGACAAGAGCAGGTGGCCATGGGGTCATTATTTGTGTTCTGGCCTAGGACAAGCGCGGACATCTGGTCTGGAATTTACAATGGCTAAAGAATGCCGGTGACAATAGGCATTCCTGTATGAAAGTCTTGAATAAGCACCTGTATGCAAGTCGATGCATAGAGAATAGGCTATGAGGCCCAGGTGTGAGATGAATGGAAATTTCAGAGTTGAGAGAGTTATGGCGCCATTCCAGACGGACGAGGAAGGGTTTGTGTTTTGCCGCGTAAATGGGAGACGAAAGGGGCCCCGGGGACGAGGGCTGACCTTTTTGACCTGCCAATGAGAAAGACGAGGGCAGACCTTTATTTTTTTTGGGCTGCCAATGAGGAAGACGAGGGGCGTATGGTGGACCCGCCCCTGATGTTTAAAAGGGTTAATTTTGGACGGAGAGAAAAAAAAGGAAAACTTGAAAAAACTGGAACGTTGGACGGAGAGGAAAGAAACTTGGACATAGAGCCCCGGAGTAGACGGACGGGTAAACCATGGAGTAAACCGAGAGGAGCCCGGAAAAGCAAGGGATTTGTCGAGTGCCTAGCGGAATAAGGATTGACCTCGGGTGAAAGGGCTGTCCGCCTGGCTTGCCTTTAATGAACATTTTAATAACATATGAAGCTATTAAATACTGTTTAAATTTTAAAATGAGGCTGTAACAAATTTTCTTGTGTACTAACTACTGACGACGTTACACCATCAGTCAATCGGACCAGCTAAACCTGAGATATTCACGATTTAAATAAATTTAAACACCCCCGCACAGGGACAATAGGACCAATAATATGGGGAGGCTCGAAGGCGGGGATGATCTGTCCCGTTCTGCATATTTCTAGACAAAGCATTTTCGTATCCGTTCCTACAGAACGCAAAACAAAGGTTCTCTGAGACGGGGTGTATAGCTCAGTGGTAGAGCATTCGACTGCAGATCGGGAGGTCCCCGGTTCAAACCCCGGTGCCCCTATTTTAAGGGAAGAGAAATAATTTTTTTGAGAATTTCGAAGGTGGCAATTATCTGTCCCGTTCTGTATATTTCTAGACCAAGCATTTCGTATACGTTCCTACGGAACACAAAGCATAGGTTCGCTGACGCGGGTGTATAGCTCAGTGGTAGAGCATTCGGCTGCAGATCGAGAGGTTTCCCATTTCAAACCCGGGTGTCACCTTCTTCAGGGAAGTGAAGAGAAATATTTTTCTGAGAATGATTTGTCCCGTTCTGTATATTTCTAGGCAAAGAATTTTCACATTCGTGACGGTTTTGCGTCACATCCATGACGGTGTGCGCGCACATTGTAAAAATTTACCCTCATCCTATTTCTCTAACGCCCCAAAAGAAGTATAACTTCAAAAACTATTAAAAGCGTGCTTTTTGTTTCTAAACTGATATTAGGAAAATCCTCAACTTGACAAACGTTACAAAGCTTTTCAGTGCAAAAGAAACCTCCTGTGACGTTTTTTTATGCGAGCGCGTACGTAATATCAAATTTTCCCGTAGAATTTTTTCCTGTGCCCTTTTTATTTTTACATTTTAAAACTTTGCTTTCATTACTGAATAATCTAAAAATACAAGAGAAAAAATCATCATTCGGTAAAGAAACCACCGAAATTAGTTCAATATAATTGAAAAGAATTATTGAGTGAGTGTTTATTAACGTCTCACTACAAAGCAAAACGGGGAGTGAGTAATCGAGTTGAGTAGCCCTCAAAAAGAAGACGAATCGAAACGAGTTATGACCTAGAGTTACCCAGTGGTGTAACGGAGAATATTATGGACCCCTGCAAAGTTAGGGTTAGCGTCCCAAGGCAGATCTTACAAAGGGTATGTGCTTGGAGTCGGTCAGGCTTTGGGCCCCTTTAGACTTTTGCCACCCCCTCCACCCCCACATCGTGGGGGATGCACATTACGCCACTGGCGTAACGCAAGATTCGCGTAAATCGGGATAACGTAAATCGAGTTATTAAAAACCAATTACATAAGGATATCATTGCAATGGGTTTTGAACAGAATCTATGGTGAATTAAGACTGTCTTCGGCTAATGTTAAAGAATAGGACCCAAATTTGGAATATTTTTTCAGATATAAAAGTACTCACACAAACATTAATATTATATTCTGGCTTCACTATCCTGCAGAGAGAACTACTTATTTTACTATATGACTTACTTTTATCCGAGTTGACACATTTTTTCTTGTATAAAATGTGTTTCGTAATTTTTCTCCTATACCCTAATGCTAAATGAGCTATCCCTTTACATGTTAAGAGAAAAAACTTATTATTTGCGAAATATTTTGAAATTTCAAAAACACTATATTAAAAAAAAAGAATGCATGAGTTACAATCTCACAGATTTTTATAAAAAGTGAGTCATTCTTTTCTGCCCGAAAATGTGCTCCGCGTTAAGTTCACGCTCTCGTACATTTGACGAAAACAGCCTTAATGATAAGGTGACAAATCGTACTACCTTTAGGGAGGACAGTCCTCCTTTTATAGGTTCTGTCCTTCCCCGAAAAGTGTCCTGCTTTTCAATATTTTAAAACCGATCTGTTAATCTCTGTATTCAGAGATGAACCAAACATATTTCCAATATGTTGATGACTGGGCTGAAATAAATATCACTGGAAATAATAATTTTCAATGGTGTTTTTTGACTTAATCGCAAATAAAATGGGCAAATATAAAAAATTGGGTAGAGTTTTCATCGAAAGAAATGCCTGATGTTAAAATCGATGGAGATGGTTTGTATGAAGAAAGAAGACTGAATGCATATTTAAATTCTAATAAATTAGAACAACTGGAAAATCATCGTGTTGAAATTGATAAAAGATAGGTGAAAATACTTAAACCATTTCAAAAATGAACACATTCCATATGAAAATTCAGTTATTCTTATTGAATTTACGTTGTGCTGCCCTGAAACTAATGCAGCAGTTGAAAGTTTTTTTTTTCAGTTGGTAATGATTTTTGGACAAGTGAGAAATCAAGACTGAATATTAATATATTAGCTACAGTGCTTACCGTAAAATTCAGTATGAAGGATATTTTTTGCTCCGAAATTTCCAATATATTAGAAAATGATATGTCGACAAAAAAAATCCTTCAGTGGAAAAATACTCGTTAAAGTAAATAATTAATCCAATGTTCTTTTTATGTAAATTTCTCAGAGCAATGGGTCATGCAAGGGCCACTTAAAAAGGCTCGGTGGGCCGCATGTTGAGTATCGCTGGTCTAGGAGTCTAAACCAGTGATTCCCAAAGTGGTCTACATGGACCCCTAGGGATCTATAATGACCTGTAAGGGGTCCACGCCAGTGAAAAAATAATTTGGGGGTCCATGAGGTGTAAATGGGGGTCTACGATAGCCTAAACCAGATCGTGACTTCAATTTTAAAAGAAAATTTAATCAAGTGTAAACCAGATTTACCTATTTAACAGCTTTATTTACTAAATTTACTGGTGTTAATTTGTAGTTACAAGATGACAGCTTAAATTTTATTAAAAAAGGACCATCATTTCAATGTTTCTTGTGTGTGTGCTAGAAACAAGCTAAAGGAATATAAAATTGGACACCGCAGTTTCTCAATTTGTCACTGACAATTTGCCAGAAAAAATGGCATTTAAACCTACGTTCAACATTTAAATGCCTTGTATTCAGGTTTTGAAACTAAGTTCGAGAATGCTTTGACTATGATAATATCACAGTAGGTAATGAATTCCTATTATTACATTAAAAAAATGTCTGATTACAAAAGCAATTGATTTTAATAGCCTTAAAATGAAGATCTTAAAGTAAAGTTTAGAAACCAATGTCAGCAATTTTCGCTTTAGAAAGATATATATATATAGCCTGTTATTTATCCCGAATTATGGAACATCTCAAGAAAATTTTTAATTGCTTTTCCCAGAGAGGAGGAGTTTCAGCACGCTTGCCAATCTCCAAAACAAAAACTGAAAGAAAAAAAAAGAAAGATTTAATACTACTAACCGAGGAGATTTAGGGTAAAACCTGGAAAGATTAAAGCCAAATGTGTTGAAAATTTGTTATTGAAGCCAGAAATAGATTCCTCTTCACCAATAAGAACATTTGTTTGTTGCTCCGTTATTTTATGTAGCAATTATTTCATATATTAATTAAATTTTAATTTGATTAATTCACATGTGTTTCTTAAGTTTTAAACACTCTACTAAACTACAGCTAGAAACATAAAACTTTTAAAGTAAGTAGAGCTATACCAGCTGTAAAAAAACATTTAAGTTGATAAATTTGCAAAAATTTAAAATTAGGAAAGTAGGGGTCTACACAAAACCGAAAAACATGGCAAGGGGTCTATGAGACAAAAAATTTTGGGAACCTCTGGTCTGAACAGTAATTGGATAATAACTTCTGTTGTGATCTTATCACATAAAGAACATTTTATGCACTAGGCCACTAGTAGAATATGTGATAATTTTAAATGTGAATCTGCCAATAAACGGATTCATATTTGCCAAAAAAAATGAAGCTCGATTAATTTGATTTGTCAACTTATGCATTTATTTGACAAACCACATATTATGTTTTCTCAAAGTGCCAAATAAAATGCAAATTTCGCCCGCACCTGCTGCTGTTACCATCATCAATTCATGAATTCCTCCGACTCAACCAACATCATGGACAACAGCAAAAAAAAAAAAAAATCTTGATTTACTTGACGACAAACACTTCCTTATGAATATTTCAACGGGAAAAACTGTCACTCGTAAAGAACTCATTGTGCAATTTATCGAAACCATAAATTAATTTACAAGAAACATTCATTAATTACGCCCGACTTTATTTCTAGGAACTCACTTCCCAACGGCGTGTTAAACTGCTGGAATTTCTGCCTTAGTCGAATAATAGAGCTATGAAAGCTTCTTTTTTTTAATTCTTTTTCGATAATGGCAAGACCACCTCGAAATCTAGAGCCTGGAGGGTCGATATTTTGATAGGGAGGCCCCACCCTTCTTATGTCTTCGATGAAAGGAATATCTTAATACCCCCATAAAAAGAACTTTTTCTGATACAAGACAGCTAAAGAATCGTTCCTCCGCTATTGTTGTCTCAAGAGAAATTTATACAATTCTTCACTGTGTGAGGTCTTGTTCCTGAAGTTTTCCTTCAGTAAAAATTATCTTTTAACTGTCAAAGAAAAAAGAGAGGGAAATTTTTTTCGAAAAAAAAATAATGGTTATTATGTGTAACGTAGAGATTTAATTGATGGTAGAATTAGTATGTGTGGTAGGTAGTGAAAATTTCGAACAGTAGTCTTTGCCCCCGCCCTATCCTTCTCTGTATCGAATTGAAAATTCTGCTGGTGGGCTAAAGGAATGTTTACTTTTTCTTATATATATATATATAGACTAATGATTATTAAACTTTTCCGACTCATGGAACCTTAAAAATTATAAGGTGTTCTCGAGGAATCCCATTCCGCACTTAGAAGAAATATCTTTAAATTATACAATCAACATATGTTGTAGGTACTTCACGTAAAGACAATTAAAACAACATATTGTAAATGTTGTAAAAAACTTTTAAAGTACAGTCGGACCTCTATATAACGAAGTCGCTAAATCCCGGAAAAAAGTTCGTTACATGGAAAATTCGTTACGTAGAGGTTCATCTTTTAAAAAACTTTATGAACCACATAAAACAAATTTTAAATTCCTAAACACTATATATTAAAAAAAAAGTAATTATTCCCACATCTTTTTTAAAAATTAATATTTGTTTATTTTATATATCTTACCCATCAAAAAAGGAAGAAAGAAAAACTGCAATGAAAACAAGAAAAAAGAATCTCGAATAATTCACTGTATTTTCAATATTAAGAAAATAATTTTATACTAAAATTAATGAATTTTAAGGACATTTTATATATAATTTAAAGCATAAAAGCAATATTAAACATACATTACTTTATAATTAGAACATAGGGACACATGACAACTCCACTGCGGTTGAAGATGTTATGTTTCTGATCGAAGATGTTTCTAGTGAACTGGCTAATGTGGTTTAAAGGTTGCACTTCTTGGATGAAGCGTCCAGAACTCTATTGTTCTCGGCGAGTTAGACATCTAATAAAACCAGTTCAACAGTTATGACTACCATAAAATGTGTTAAAGAGAGAATAACTTGACATTTTTTCAGAAATACTTTAAAAAAAGGGAGAACAAAAATTGAATCACAAAAGAAAAAGTTCGTTAGATAGAAAATGCACTTCGCTATAGAGAGGTTATTTTACAAAGAAAATCATGAAATGTTCAAGGTTCCAGGAAAAAGTTCGCTATATAGAAAAAATCGCAATATAGAAGTTCGTTATATAGAGGTTCGACTGTAATTTTAATATAATTTGCTCATTATATATAATAATATTAGTTTAAGATCCGCATGTGTCATCTATCCATACATAATATTCAGAAACTGGGATATGTGGTTGCATTTTTTTACACTAACTGTCGAAGTCTAGGTCTATTGAAATTATATGCAGAAATGTTTCAAATTCTGCGTTTAAATTGTTTTTATATACAGTGGGTGATCGGTTAACGAACATAATCCGTTCCAAGACTGTGTTCGCTATCCGAATTGTTCGTTAACCGATCATCGATTCACCATAGACTTCTATGTGAAATCAAATAATTCGTTCTGGAGACCCTAAAAAAATGAAATCAAAACCGAAACTGATGGTCTAATTTGTATGAATATTCTATTGGATCTTTTTTTTCAATATAACTTTGAAGTTTAATAGGTAAGCAACATAATTCAGGAGAGATGAAAAACGATTTTTAGTCTGTTTCTCATATTTCACGTATTTTTACGGCGGTAGCGCGTCTCATCGGCACCTTTATATTTTATAGTCTGCACTGTTTGAAAAAATTAAGAATTCGCTTAATTTATTTGCCATGTCAGCAAATCCACTCGCCCATAACTTATCAGCTGTCAGAAAATATTGATATTCATATTGAAATTCAAGTATTCAAGTGTGTATTGATTTTAGTCATAATAATAATTTATTGAATGACCTTTAAATTCATTGTTAATTCAAGTTTTTCATTTAGTAATTATCAGTACTAAGCATGCTTTAAACATTTCTCCTTTCAGTGATCTTATTTTGTATGCAAAATGATAACAAATGTTTAATATTAATTTTTTTTCAGAGCCGAGAAGTGTTCGTTAGAATTCGTTTTGTTCATTATCCGAATATGTGTTCGTTGTCCAAACACAAAAATTCTTTCTTGAAAGTGCTCGTTATCCGAATAAGTGTTCGTTATCCGATCACAAAAATCTTTCGTGAAAGTGTTCGTTAACCGATCACCCACTGTATTGTTTTTGTATCTCTTCACGTTAAAAAATATTTTTCACTTAAGTACATTGTTTTGTATAATCTGCATGAATTTAAACCCTCAAATTTAGGAGTTATTCTAGTTTAAATTTAGATTTTAATGTCGAATCTGTTGATAAATAGACAAGTTGTTCTCTCAAAGATATTCATTAAAGGTATTTTCTATTAAAGGTTTCTCATTAAAGGTATTTTTTCTATAAATGAAAAAAAAAGGTGTATTTTTCATTCGAAACTGTTTGTACCAACGAGTGTAAAATTATTTCGTGGAACCCAGGATATAGTATATATAAATATAGTAGAATATTCACAATCTATTAAGTACATTTAAAGAATGAATGTCTCAGTATTCTTTTATACAGTCATTCAAAAAAGTATTAGGACATACTACCAGTTCATAGATTTTTATCGTAATATTTTACTTAAACATTCAAATGAAACCAAAAAAAAAAAAAAGAAAGAAGTAAATGTTATTTTGGTAAATACAAATAATAATAATTTGAACAAAATCCATACATTAATACAATTATGGTTGCAATTGAAAATAAAAGAATCGAGTTAAAAAACGGGCTCAAAAAATATTGGGACACTTCCCAATAAATTAAGAAAAACAATTTAAACTTAGAAATTTTTATCTTGTTGGGCCGCCCTTGCTTTTTATGACCTTTCGAAGTCTATTTGGTATGAATTGTATCAATTTTTTGCAAAACGATCTATCGATTTTAGTCCACTCTTCGACCAAATATTTTCTTCAATCCTGCTTGTTAGAAATTTGGTGCTCATATAGTTTTTGCTGCAAATAATCCCACACATCTTCAATGGGATTAAGGTCTGGACTTTGAGCAGTAGTCTTAATAACACTAGGACAGTAGTAGAGGAACCATAACTTGCAAATATATGCAGTATATTTCGGGTCATTATCTTGGTACGATTTAAAATATCCTGAGATTCCCAGCTTGTGCTCGCACTTTGCTTTAAATTTCGCTTGAGAATGTCAAGATAGACATATTTATTCATTATACCATCAATAAACCGTAAGTTCCCGACTCCAGAGCTTGTCATGCAGCCCCAGACAATTTGGTTACCCCCTCCATATTTGACAGTAGGCCGTAAATTTTTGACATGCATTGTTGTATTTAATTTCCGCCAAACTTTTTGCTTGCCATCCGATCCGAAAATGTTATATTTGCTTTCATCAACAAAAGTTACATTTTCCCAATATTCTGTATATTGGGAAAATCCAATATACATTTTAGCAAATGCCAACCTAGCTTTTCTATTTGATTTGGTAATGTAGGGCTTTCTTTGAGGTGCTCTGCCGTGATGCTTATGTTTTCTTAAAACATTTCTGACAGTTTCAGGATTTAATGATTTCCCGAACCTATTTTTACATTTCAAAGTCATTTTTACTTCTCTCGTTCTTGGATTAATGTGTATTTGTCTCACAATCCACCTCTCTTCACGTTCATTAAATGTCCTTGGATGCCCTGATCATTGCTTGTTTTCAACACTATTTCTTTTCTTCCACCTGTCAATGATGTTAAAAACAGTAGACTTACTCAATTTCAAAATTTTTCTTATACAGCAAACTGATTTCCCCTCTTTCCAATGACTTATTATAAGATTTCGCACGCCAACCGTCATCTTTGTTTCTCGTCATTTTTTCTATTAATACGTTGTATATTTTGTGACGGGGCTTTTATCGCGATTTCCATTAACTGTCCTCTTGGGATATCTTTGGGGCCAGAATGGCAATTCTTTTCAACCAACTCAAGAAGAGAACGTGTATATGTAAATTAGGAATCATATATATATTGGAAGTTTAGCATTCGCGAGGTCGTTAAGTGAATTCTCTAAGTGAAGTCGCTAAGTAGAGAAGTAGTTGCAACGTAGAGAAGTA
Organism: Trichonephila inaurata madagascariensis; assembly: GCA_019973955.1. Lineage (NCBI taxonomy): Eukaryota > Metazoa > Arthropoda > Arachnida > Araneae > Nephilidae > Trichonephila > Trichonephila inaurata. The sequence continues at coordinate 11,149 of BMAV01004894.1, forward strand.
GTCGCAAAGGGAAATGAGATAAGGTCTAGAAGAAGAATCTTAATTCTGGGAATTAACCTAGCCGTGCCGGTGCAGACGAATCAAAAGTGGGTCCGAGACCAACGGAGCATAGCCTTAGCAAGAGCCAGCCAAATTAAAGCTGGAACGGAAGTTTAAAGGACCGTAGCTGTTTACATAGGATATAGCGGTAAGCTTGATCAATTAAACTTTGAGTATAAGGCATTTACTATTGAGATAGGATTTAATCTTTAAAGATAAATTCAGTGGTTAATTGCGCTTTTGATTAGTAATACGTGTTGCGTCTTCTCGTTCTTGATCCTCCTTCTCTCAGATTAATGTTGTGTTGTATTTTGTTTAAACTAAGATCTTAATAAACGGATTTTAGTATGACGGAATTTAGTAGTTCTTCGTTCCTTTCCACAGACATAGGTCGCGTAAATAGTGGAGAGCCGGTGTCCCCATCGGCTAAAACACCACAATTTGGTAAATTTCTCATTTCGAAAGTGTCCCAATACTTTTTTGACTCCAGTGTGCCTTTGAATTATATTTGAAAAGCTAGATCAAATTGTAATTTTAAAATACTACTAAAATTTGTCTTAGATATTGTACACCAAATGTTAAAATATTTCTTAAATAATTTTGTTTTTGTTTTAATGAGATAAATATTTTTTTATAAATGGCTTTACAGTTATTCATGCCAAATGTCCCAATACTTTTTAGTGACTGTATTATAATAAAAATTTTAAACTTAATGTAAAATATAGTTTTTGTGTGTATATATAAGTAAAATCTTCATTTTTAATATGACTTTAAATATACTTGTGGTTACACAAATTTTATGCAGGACGTGAATCATTTTATGGGCACATTGTAACGCCTTCACACAGAGCTCTGGGATAACTATTTACTTCACAGTAAGAAAATCATCAAAAAATATATTCTATTACAATTACTTAGCAAAAGGGTCCACAGATTTAGAGTCTCTTTCGCTGCAATGTTTTATATCGCTCGTATAAACATAATGAAATAAAGTGATCCCTTAGAGAAATGTCCTATACATAGGATGTGTCAAAGGGGTCCACAGTTCTCAGTTCACTCTCGGTAATCCCCCCTCCCCCACCGAGTTTGGGTGAGCTCGCTGGGTCTATATCCACCGTGCGGTTGCTGATTCGAAATCTCCTCGGTTTGGAGTCTACCTTACTTCGCGGACTCCCAGGAATCGCTGACTCGCAACTCTATTGCTAACGAGAGGCCTCAATCGGATTCTCTCTGGTCAAAATCTGATCTTGTACTCCCTCGCTCTCTCCTTTTTAAACATCTCGTTTCTCACGGTCGATCACCGCCTATCCCTTTTGATCTCTTGTCCACCGGCCGCTTATAGCGGAAGTCTGCCTGGGCTCGTAGTCTGAGTCCGGTCCTGCAGACAAGCAGTCGCGTCAGATCTATGAGAACCCAAAAAGCACATTGTACCGGTGTCTCTTTTAACTTTCAGACTGGCATGGGAAAAAATGGTCAGCATTTCTGACCACCCATTTGTGAAACCTTTTCCCAGCAATTAGAGAAACGAATGGAATTTTCCCACGTTTCTCGGCGTCCCCTCTTAGAAATTAGGGGAAAGAGACTAGGTACCTTACAACATTTATAATTTTCTTTTCCA
>BMAV01004894.1:27159-44994 GCA_019973955.1 Trichonephila inaurata madagascariensis
TTTATTTTTTAAAAAATATAATTTACTATTCTATTTATATAAAAATACTACTGTATAATAAGGGGCGGATACATAACTTTATAAATCAACTTACAGCTAGTAATTAAAGCTACTATTTTTTAGAAAACAGCATGCGCAAAGTAAAAATTAATTTTTCTTATTAGAAATGTTTCCTATTTTCGTATGTTTAATTTTAAAAATTATGATTATATTTTAAACATTTTACACTTTTCTGAAGCTCCATTCCTTTATAAATAATGTATAAGAGATTCGAATTATTTTAATTTAAATTTAAAAGAATTATACTTGTTTGAAAAAATTGTTTATATTTTCAGCCCTCTAGAAAAATTTAACACCCCTGAGACCCTTTAACAGAAAATGGTGACATTAAGGCATTTTTAACTAAATAAATAGTGAGAGGTTGGAAATTACGCCTTGTTTAAGTCTTCGTACTCAAAGCTAAATGCACGAGATTTCTAAATTCCGCCGATATTGGTCTTTCAGAAACATTGTGATTCACAGTCTTTGCTTTTATTTTCGAATGTGTTCAAGACAAAGCAATTATAAACAGAATTTTAAAAAAAGTGTGTGTGTACGTAAGAAGTTATACTTCTTTGGCGTAACAAGATTAAAATCTTTCTAAAAATCTTTAGCAGGGCCAAGGACGAAAGGCGGTCACACGCGAGCAGAGTTGAACCTGAGATAATCACGATTTAAATAAATTTAAACACTCCCGCACAAGGACAATAGGACCAATAATATGGGGAGGGGGTCGAAGGCGGGAATGATCTGTCCCGTTCTGCATATTTCTAGACAAAGCATTTTCGTATCCGTTCCTACGGAACGCAAAGCAAAGGTGCTCTGATGCGAGGGTATAGCTCAGTTGCAGAGCATTCGACTGCAGATCGAGAGGTCCCCGGTTCAAACCGGCATGCTCCCATCTTCAGGGAAGTGAAGAGAAATATTTTTTTGAGAAATTCAAAGGCGGGAATGATCTGTCCCGTTCTGCATATTTCTAATCAAAGGATTTTCGTATCCGTTCCTACGGAATGCAAAGCAAAGGTTAACTGACGCGGAGTGTATAGCTCAGTGGTAGAGCATTCGGATGCAGATCGAGAGGTCCTCGGTTCAAACCCGGGTGTCCCCTTCTTCGGGGAAGTGAAGAGAAATAATTTTCTGAGAATTTCGAAGGCGGGAATGGTTTGTCCCGTTCTGGATATTTCTAAGCAAAGGATTTTCTCATCCGTGACGGTGTGCGCGCGCATTGTAAAAATTTGCCCTCATCCTATTTCTCTAACACCCCAAGAGAAGTATAACTTCAAAAAAAAACTTAACTCTCAGTTTTTAGTTCTGTTGATGCACTTAACAAAAAGCAGTCGTCAGGAAGTTGAATATTGTAAAATTGTCTAATTTGTATGTTTTATTTACTAAAATAAAATATTTATTTTAAAAGACTCAAAACTGTTAAAAACAAGACAACTTTAAAAATACTCAAACGAACCGAAAACCAAAAATTGTTGTTCTAAATCTAGTAATTAGATGAATATATATGCATATTTAAAAAAAATGAGTAAAAATTTAAATAGAACACTTTGAAGTCCTTCAAGTCTAGATCGTTGCTCTACCAAAGATCAGAATACCTCATCAATCACTTTTCTAATCGTTTTTATCAAATTATATTTAATATAAAATCGTACTGCCATCTAATGAATATTACAAATAGTTCCTGGATAACGGTTTGATAGATTAATGCGAAAAGTGGTCTTTAATAATTATGAATAATGTTCACATAAATAAAACCTTCTTAGTCAGAGTATTAAAAGTTAATAAGGTACCTTATGAATATTAGCCTTTTAAAAAGATCCTGCTATGCGTTAGAAGCCATTGGCATGTTTGAAGTCTCATCTAGCTCAAAAATGACGTAAGTCAGGTTTTTCTTTAAGTGATCAAATCATTAATGAATGGTGACTTGATTAATGATGGAATTTTGCATTTTTTTCTCTGATATTTTATCTTTCTTATAAAAGATAGTTCCACTAGAAAGCAAAGCTTTTGATATTAAATGATGATTTATAATGCTTAATCAAAGCTTCATTGTGTATAATGAAGATACTCAAGGGGTTCCTGTATATAATTCTTCGTGAATTTCTGAAATTAAAATGATTAAAATACAGGGAACCCCTAACCCCTTCACTAATTAACCCTTTAACTAATTTGCATATACACCGTACAGGCTGTGACCGTGGTAGCTGAGTGGTCAAGGTATCGGATCGTGGCCGGCCTTGTCACGAGTTCAAGCCCAGTACCACTAAAGACCCATCGCGTAGGGGCGCGATGCACGTTAAATCTGTCGAGAGCTGTCGTTGTTGTGGTGTGGTAGTTAGGAGAGGGCGGGTGCCAGCTCAGGTGTCGTCCACTTCACTTCACCATGGTTCCAAATTACGTAGTCCGTCGCCAAAAGCCCTCGTGTTGCTGAACAGTGCGATGTTAATATTCACTCACCGTACGGACTACCGAAAGCTGGCCACAACCAGTTTGCCCGTACGCTGTACGGGTACTGATATTTTCTTCTTTCCATATTTGATTTGCACATACTTTAAAATTACTTTCATCCATTTACGAATCATTAAAATAAATATTAAAATATAATCCAGAGTATTATATAAAGGGTATATAATACTAGGTATACCCTAGAATAGGTTATACCTATATATATATATATATATATATATATATATATATAGTATATAATACTAGGTAAAGATTATATACCACAATAAAGGTATATAATCTTTATTGTGAGTACACAATAAAGATTTATTTTTCTTTCGCAACGTGCATATTATTCCATTTCGTAAATGCAATACAGAAAAATAGTTTTCTTAAAATAAGCTATAGAATTACTGTTATATTTTAGAATTTATTTATTTACTTTTTATTATTATTATTTATTTACTTTTTTTTTTAGCAGATGGGTGCCTTAGATTCTAATAATCTACATGTTAATTTATAGTAATTTTCATTTAAAGAGCGAGAGTAAATGTCTCTTCCATTTCTATTACAAACTAATAACTGTTAACCACTCACATTGCTTATTAATGTCACACTATGAAGTAACAACACGAGAACGTTTTACGTCGGACCTCGTTATTTTGGACTACAATTGACATCCAAGCTGGCAGACACAGCTGGCTCTTAAAGGGAGGTTTTGGAGTGGTAATATAGTTAGGAGAAGGGGTGCCAGCTCAAGTGTCGTCCTCGTAACTTGCCCGTGGTTCAAAATTACGAGGTCCATTGCCATGAAGCCCTCTAGTAGCTGAATAGTGAGACGATAATATTTACTCATTCACTTAAGGGGGGAAGGAGTAATATTCTAAGCAACTTCAAACCTCAAACTCCCCTTGTGTACGTCAATTGCTATCACGGTGCATTAATACTTATCAAAGCAAGGACACAAAAATCTGATATGAATTGCACCCGAAACATTAAAGTTTTATAAAAATGAAATCTTATTGTATCTTTATTTCGTGGGGAAAAAAGAATCTGTAGCTGTTGGCGAACTTGAAGCTTTTTCTTGTTGCTATAGAAAAAAAATACTTGTAATTTTTCAGAAAAGTAATACTCCGAATATATAATTTCGTATAGTTATCTAAAAAATCTCTCTTTCTTATTTGTTGCAGATGTTATTTGCTCTAAGGATAGTAATGTGGCCTCGGTAGCCTTGTGGCCTAGGTAACGGACTCGTGGCAGGCGTGCCATGAGTTCGAACCTAGTGCCGCTGAAGACCCACCGTGTAGGGGAGCGATACACGTTAAATCTGTCGAGAGCTCAAACATTCTTCCATTGGGGTGGTAGTTAGGAGAGGGGATGCGAGCTCAGGGGTCGCCCTCGTTAATTGAACATGGTTCAAAATTACGAGGTCCGTCGCCAAAAGCCCCCGAGTAGCTTCGAAATGCGAAGTTAATGAACAATCAATCAATCAATATGAGGGTAGTATATCTCCCTTTAACGTAATGGAGTGAGAGCTATATTGACGTCACACAGTGGCGCGCACAAGGGGGGTGAACTAGGGGTCCAGACCCTCACTAATAGTCCTTGATTTTTTTTATTGGTTACTATCCTATGTATATATTACATAAGATTTAAAGATGTATTTGTTATTAATAATTAATTTTTTATTAATTAATGCTAATTATTTGTTCAATAATTAATTTTGCATTGTTTTTGTTCCCGAAAATCGACGCAATCAAAAGAATATGTTGGGCGGCGTATTGGAGCATGATACCAAAATGGTGGACTTTCGCGACCCCGGACCCCTCCTTGAAAAATTTTTGTGTGCGCTACTCTGACGTCGCATCATAAAACAACATGAGAGTAATTGGCGACAAACCTCGTCATTTTGAGCCTCAGGCAAGTGGCGAGGATGACCCCTGGGCTGGCATCTTCCTCATCTATCTACCAACCACACCAATGGGAGGACATTGAGCCTCGACAGATTTAACGTGCATCGCCTTCTATACACGGCAGGTCTTCAGCGGTACGATGCTCGAACTCATGACACGCCATCCACGAGTCCATGTAACTTAGACTGCTTGGCTATCGCGGCCACTTATCGCAATAGAAAAGAAAAATCAAGCGACAATAATAAGTTATTTAAAAAATTTCCGTACATTATTTAATTACTTATTGTACAACATTGGCCAGACTTTTTTATTAACCTCCATAACTATTCCACTGAGCATTATTACATTCAAATCATTAAAAACCCACCGACTTACACCCCTTTTATTCGAATAATTCACCCTCTAATTACCTGTCGAATTGAAATTCGATTACGGTGGATGGATTTATTGTCGAACCCTCCTCCAGCCCTATACCAGGAACTACTTATAAGCCAGCGTGCTATTTAACAACCCTAACAACACACTCCATAGCCTGAAACAAAAGGCCGCAGAAAAACAATGAAAAGGTAACAAGCCTTTATCGTTCCTCTCTATCGAACCCAATAAGATAATAATCACCCTGCCTGGCGTATATTCAATATGTTTTTCTGGCTCGTCGTGTTTTGTTCTGCATTAGACGCTTAAATGGATAATTTGCTTCTAAAAAAAGGGTGCGACGGGTGAGATCGCATCCCTCATTAATTTTATACTGATCAGATAAGGGATAAGGATAATAGGATAATTAATAACTTCTGCTCGAAAGATTTCTGGTTTTTTTTACAGTGTTATGTGTGAGGGTTTGCTTCGGGGGACTTACGCCCACAACTGGAAGGATCGTGCTTTTGTTTCCTGGGATCTTCGTCTGGGGTGGAGCTGCTCTCGTTTGCTTATGCAAAACCAATTGTTAGGATTTATTTTGAATAGTGTTTTATATTGGGTATGTAAAGCAGGATTCACAGTGGGGCACGCATCCCTAGGGGTTGTAACAACCCAACGTGGGGGGAGGGGGCACGAGTATACCAAGAAGTCGAAAATAAAATATTTTTTTTAAAAAAAATATTATTTAAGAGAAATTTATTTAAAATATCTATTACTTAAAAGCAGAGGTGGGCAGATTTTTCCAGGGTACGGGTTACTTCTAACTTTTCGAAGATGGTGCGGTCCATTCAGTGTCAGTGGCGCACACAAGGAGGGGGGAAGGGTCCATGGGTCCGTACCCTCCCTCATAGACATTGATTTTTTTCCCGATTGATTATAATCCCATGTATATGGTACGTAAAACTTAATGAAGTATTTGTTATGAATAATTATTTTTATTAATTAATGCTGATTATTTATTTAGTAATTTATTTTGTACTGTGTTTTTTGTTCGCGATGATCAACAAAATCAAAAAAAAATATGTTTGGCTGCGTATTGGAGTATGCTTTGAGAATGGTAGACTTTCGAAACTTATATGCTCCAATGCCAAGTGTCGTTGGTGTGGTGAGGTTGGAAAAAGTCTACAACAGCGTTTCTCAAACTGTGGGACGTGCCCCCTTGGGGGCCGTGATAACTCTACAAGGGGGGCGCGAACATATTGAAAAGTCGAAAACAAAAGGTTATTTAAAAAATTATTATAATTACTGAAAGTAAACAAAATACTTTCTGATATAATAAAATATAGAATACATATTTGCACTGATATAATACACTAATAAATATAACAGTACTGTACAATGCATATTTTATTATTAATTTAACAATACTAAGTTAAGGATAAGTTTGATAATTATCAGTGACCCCATTAACACTTATCTTAATAATTTGTACGGTTTATAATTAATTCCTTAACTGTCAATTAAAAGTTACGTGATTCGCTCCCCAATGCCACCGTTTACCACGTAAACGAGCGTGTTTTGATGGGGGGGGGGGTTGAGGATGAGAAAATATATATAAGCAAATCCTCTGAAATAAATAAATCCTTCGCAAACATTATCAAGGTCCTTTTATAGCATTCCAAAGCCGTCGGAATAATTTTATGGATAGCACTGCACAGAAAAGATAGCACTTCGAAAAGACTTATATATATATATGTCCATTACAATTAACACACTGGTTGAGCGAGACGTTTTTATACGTCGGTGGCACATAAGAGGTTAAAGTCGAATTGTAGCTTTAGTGTCAAAGTATAGTATTATTGAATTCAATATACTGTTATTGTGTGGAGGGGGATGCGATGAAAAAGATGATTGAACTGTGGGTCGCGTATATTGAAAGTTTGAGAAGCACTGGTCTACAATATTTTAATAACAAGTATTGAATGTGTGCTTATTACAGAACTAAAATGAAAAACTGACACTTTTAAAACCGCATTTGAAGCAAAACGCAAGAGAGATACAAACATAATAACAGTCACAAATATAATATCAAATGAGCATTTGTTATCAAACAATATTCAAAATACATTAAAAAAAGATTTTTTTTCAAGTAAAGTTAGTTTTTGTTGTACTAGTCAACAGAAGACTTTGTCTGCATACTTCAGCCAATCTTGAATATTTCCGACAGCTAAGATCTTCAGGTGGTCACCCCAAAATGTATTGGCGGTCCATCGGTCGACCACGATCGACATAATGACCACCCCGAACTTAAAAGTAGCATATACAAAATTTAATAATTACCTTATAATTTGTACGGTGCATAATTGAGGTCGTATTGTAGATTTAGCGTCAAAGTACATTATTATTATTACAATCAAAACTTTATTATTTTATGTGAGGGGGGCGATGAAAATTATATGATTGAAAATTAAGTTGAAAGTTTCGGAAGTTTGAGAAGCACTGGTATAAGGAAAAGTTCTGTCGTTTTTGAACACGTGCACTTTTATGCATTGTCGAATCTTTACAACAATTCGGATCCGCCTGAAACGGATTTAGTGAGTGAGTGAGTGAATATTAAAGTCGCAATGTCAGCTACACGAGGGATTTTGGCAACGGACCTCGTAATTTTGAACCATGGTCAAGTAACGAGGACGACACCTGAGCTGACCCCCCCCCCCCTCTCCTAACTACCACACCACACCAACGAGAGGACGTTTGAGCTTTTGACAGATTTAACGTGCATCGCGCCCCTACACGGCGGGTCTTTGGTGGTACTGGGCTCGAACTCCTGACATGCCTGCCATGATCCGATACCTTGACCACTGGACTACCGCAGCCTTCTGAAACTGATTTAAATAGTTAGGTTAGTGTATGATTTATGATTTATTGACACGTTTTTTTCGTATTTTAGTCAGTACCCATGAGGCCGCAACAGCCCATGAGGGCCAAGGCCTACTGTGTCCAACTCAGTATACACGACCTTAGGTCCTGAGGTGCATGAGCAGATGTTCCGGTCAGGTGGTCAGTCTGAGTTATATATATATATCAGTTGAATAGTTTATAAATGACAAGTTTTTTTTATATATGTTAGAGTCGATTTATTTTTTTAAAAAAAATGTTTTTAGGGAAAAGTACCAAGAACTAGAACTTTCATGCGGGAAAAATATTTGTCTGTAAAATACAGGGTTAGCATAAATGGCTCATCCATTTTGGAAAAGGCTATATTTTTAAAAGTACTAAACGTACACTACTCGTAAAAGGTATATGAAGAGAACCACAAACTCCACAAGTTTATATTCCTCCCACAAATGTTCAATGTGTGCCTTTTTGGGGACGCGACACACGTGCAGACGATGTTCGAGCTCATTTTTTACATTCTATAGCATGGTCTTGTCAATTGTCTGCACTGTAGCACTGATGCGTTCTTTGAGCTCGATAAAGGATTGTGGTGGTAGGGGCACATAAACAAAGGCCTTCAGGCCTTCCTTAACGTAACCCCATAAGTCGCGTTACATCAGGGAATGTGGGAGGTCAGGGGAATAAAGCTAGGCTATTCTAGAGCTAGGTATACTTGATTATCGTATTATTATTATTAAATTATTTACGTTTGTATACATGAAAAATAATGTAAACAATAATAATAATTCACTTCGTTTTAAATTTTCACTCCAATTAATGTTTGTATAATAGGTCTAAATCTAATATAAACATATATAATTTTATATGCGACCCACAGGATTATAATGTTTCTCCGGAAAGGCCCGCAAGGTCATTTGGGTTGGCCACCCCTGAGTTAAAGGGTCCTTCTCCGATGAAAAATTTTTCGTACGCGCTTTGGACCTTGTCATTCGACCATTGTTAACAATTTCCTGTGAGAAAGTTATATTAATGTCGCATTAAAAAACCAACACGAGGGCGATTGGTGACAAACCTCGTAATTTTGAACCTGAGTCATGTGATAAGAACGATACCTGAGCTGGGATCCCCCTCCACCGGACTTCCACACCACACCAACGGGAGGACGTTTGATCTTCGGCATATTTAACGTGCATCGGTCCCCTCTGTACAGCGGGTCTTCAGCAGCACTGAGCTCAACTTCATGATACGCCAGCCATGAATCCGGGACCTTGACCACTTGGATACCTCAGCCACTCAAAATTAACCGACATATATTGGATGTTAAAGAATTCTTGAAACGAGCAGAAATAAACACTCAGAAGTGTTCAATAAAAAAAGGCCATGTTTTTCGGCTAGCAGAATTGGGGTGGCCTCGTGTGATATTACAATCGAGCTCGTGGCCTACGAGGATTTAGCCAAAGCCCATGCTCGATCCTTGTTTCCTCTAACATTTCATCGTATATGGATATGGCTGATGGATATTTAATCTGTAGTGGTCCAAAATCTTCATACTGATGTTGGGGGATAAAGTGAATAGGATACCAATTTTGGAGTTCATCAAGTCCATTAATAGCTTAAAATTATGATACTTAGGCAGTCGAAAAATGTGCTCATTACACTATCAGATAGATAGTGGAACCCTAAACAGTGGATGTCAGAATCGGGAATAGTAACAAACGTTATTGTTTCTCATTCCCACTTGATCAACAAAAACATCTAGATCAAATCTATGAACCCGTGCGTTTTTAAATAATGAAGAAATATAGCAGGACTTGAGAGCATCTGGTTCTTATGGCAACCAACACAAGCCAAGTGAGTGAGTGAGTGAGTTTGGTGTTTTATGGCGCCAGTTTTGGCTATACTGCGCCAAATATTCATAGGTCTGTGGTCTGGACAGGAAAAGAAGAAAAGGAGAAATTGGATGACAAGATGGAGGGTCGAAAATAGAGAAGGATCACTAGGGTACCCCAGGGTCGTGACACCTGTGTTTACCAAAGATAGTAAACCCCTTGGGAAAAGGAAAAGATCACTAGGGTACCTCGGGATTGTGACACCCGTACCCACCTAAAGAAGGTGAGCCCCCTAAGGGGCCAACACAAGCCAAAATGTGGGCAGGAGTGTCTTGGGTCACATTGCAATTCGGACAAGGAGGGTAAACTTTAAGACCCACCACATACCTTTGTACTCTAGTGTGTCCACTGCGAAGCCTAGCTATAATCGTTTCATCTCGCCTACTGCTTCTCCAGTGTCGGTTTATCCATTGGGCGCTTGGGGTGGACCTGAAAGGACCTAGATAAGCTCGACTTAACCAGATTTTCTGGCTATAAATTTTAATCCGCCAGTGCCAAGGAGCCCTGTAGATCTTTTGCGCTCATGGCCCGATATGAACTTAAATCAGCACTGTGCTTATGCCAATCAAAGCAGCACCAGGACGGTTTCCTTCCTACCACTCGTGTACGGGTAGCAATTTCTGATAAAGCAAGGCAGACATCATGTCTAGAATCATAATGGCTGCCCTCTAGGGCCATCTGGTGGCCGCGGTAGCCGAGTGGTATAGGTATCGGATCGTGGCTTGTCTTGTCACGAGTTCGAGCCCAGTACCACTAAAGACCCGCCGTGTAGGGCAGCGATGCACGTTAAATCTGTCGAGAGCTGAAACGTCCTTCCGTTGGTGTGGTGTGGTAGTTAGGAGAGGGGGTGCCAGTTCAGGTGTCGTCCACGTCACTTGACCATGGTTCAAAATTACGTGGTCCGTCGCCAAAAGCCCTCGTGTAGCTGAACAGTGCGACGTTAATATTCAATCAATCAATCAACCGGTGTCAGCTATCCAAAAGAGGACTGGGGTAACCCGTCTGAAATTACAACAGAGACTATATATAGACTATATATATATATAGTCCTAAGAATTATATATATAATATATATATATATATATTATAATTTTTTGCTGTGAAGAGAGGGGTGGTATTTTCCATTTTTGTCCGGGGCGGCAAAACTGCTAGAGCCGGCCCTGCTCAGTGTCACTAACTCATGACCCGCTGGCCACATGACCATGACCCCTAGTTACCATGGCCACTGGTGCAGAGAAAAGGATGCACTTTTAATCTTCCAGATCTCAAAGATTCAAAGACCCAGATCTCAAAGACTGTGTTGATGTGAAAGTTGAGACTGGTGTGCCAACTCAAACATCGAGCTCGTTATCTGACACCGTGGATCAATATTTTGAGGTGAACGGGCAGTTTCTGGAGAAGAAAAGGGCTGCCGAAATAGCGTTTTATAAACAAACAATCAATCGGTTCAATCCAAACTAATATTTATGTTTGTGGAATAACAGTTTGATAGCATTAAAAGTTTGATTCATCAGTTTTCGCTACTCCGCTGTTTCTTTGTTCTCTCATATGTAGAAAAGTCGGTGAAACTGCACGCGAAAGTTAACATTTGTGGGTTTGTTACATGCTACAAAACGAACAATAAAATGCTAGAAATAGAAAACCTTCCGCTACAAGATGACAAACCAAAATCTATACGAACGTGCTATATGGAAGATATACCCGAGGAGGATCCAATAAGACCCTTCATGTATTTAATCCATTACGTGGTTAACCTGGTTTTTGAAGAGTGTGACTGCTCCAGCGGAACGGATCCTGAAATGACATTTCACCCCTACGACACCATTCGAGAGACGTTAGAAAACCTTCATTACGTTTTCATGAGAAGCACCGATGAAATATTCCTCACCAACACAGAAAAGATACTGGGATCTAGAACAACACGCGTAAGCTTTTTACTGTCTCGTTGTTTGGCAATATGCGACCAACCGTCGAACATCAGTTTCTTGGTGGTGCTCGCTTTTATTTACGATGTAATATATTACTGGCGTTCTCAAAAAAAATGTTACAGCATCTTTTTCGATTGCGAATTTTGTCTATGCGCTCTTTACAAGCGAAAGTTCTGGAAGGTTTTTCGTACCCAGAAGGATTACGATGAATTGGTATCGTTTTCTCGAAAGTTGTTAGAGATTCTGGAACCCAAAGTAAAAGCCGACGAATTTGACACTGCGTTGGATTCTCTACCAGATCGTGGAATGTACGCCTATCGGTTGATGGAAAACTGTGTTCACGCCGCTGTAACAGATTTGGATTTCACACCTTCAGAGATCAAATTTCTTGGGTTAAATTCCGAAGATACGGACTGTGATAAGGAGTGTGAAAGATGCAAACAGTGGGCCTTTAAAGCGATGATAGTAGATGAAAATGAATTTTCACCCGTTGCATTATGCATGAAGTTGTCAAAAGAAACATTCGAGTCTCTAGAGGAATATAGGATATATGACTGTAGTGATTGCAACACTGCATGTAGTCTCTATTTTTACCTCTAAATGTATTTTAGAACAATGTGAATTTTTTCTTTTTAAATCGGAAACCAAATGCTCGCAATTTAAAATTTACCAGAGTAGTCAAGAAAAATTGAAGCGTATGCAATAGAATTTTTAAAATCCCCTCTAAAAAGTATGTGATAAGTTTTTGCTACATGTGTATAAAATTTCGGTATTAAGATTATCTTTTTTTTTTTAACAAATCTGGTACTTTGAGATTTAAGGAATTCATATACGAGGTGTCCGAAAAGTATGACCACACTTTCGAATTTTAATTACAAAAAAACAAAGATATTCAGACTTTTTTTTTTTTTTTTTTTCCATAAGGAAAACATTCAGATATTCTTGCAAAGCTTTATTCCACGATTTCAATGTGAGGACCATTAGTTGCACACAACACATGTGGAGACTTTTGGCCACGTTCCATGAAGCATTGTGGAATCTACAATCTGAATGGCCGCTGTAACTCGACTTTTCAGTTCATTGGTGTCACAAATTCGGTTGATAAGCGATGTTTTTCAATCATATCTGCAAAAAGTCCAGAGATTCCCGAGACTACGCTATTGGACTTCCTCTTTCTATCCATCGGAAACTTTCTCGCACTTCCAAACTCCAGTGTGGTGGTATTCCATTTTCGCACTATACATGCGTTGCAAATTTAAATTCGTTAAACCTTGCTTCAACTTGCACTTTCTCTTGCGGTAAAGCCATTTTGAAACGGGAATGTTAAAAAAACGGGACGTTGCACCAGGTAGTTTGAATTTCATCAAACAGAAACTTTAATCTTTTCTTTATGGATTATATAAAAAAACCGTTAGTGAAACCTTTGTTTATTTTTAATAAACTTTTGAAAGAGCAGTCATACTTTTCGGATACCCTGTATATTGTTTCTGTAACGTTAAGGAACTTTTGAAATTGCTATAAAAATTGGAGTATATTTATAATAATTGTACCGCAAAAACTATTGGCTACAAAAAATAACGTGAAATATTTAATGCTGCTTCTCAGTGTTAAGTATTTTCTTTAAATATTTATGCTTTTTATGATTGAGACATTTTTGCTATTGGAAAAATCCTAGCACATAATTCACAACCTTGGCGACGGAGTAGAAAAAGGAACCTAATTATGTCTATTGCTTGTTTTTCTGTATTGGAGTTCCTTCCAATATGAGAATAACTCGCCAAGTTGGCCATAAACAAAGGTGACAGCTAAAATAGGATTCATCCTCTATTATGATGGTATATTGAGTATCAATGCTGTCAATATTTATTACTGTTTTAAAATTGTTATATACATATTTTACTGTTTAAAATGTTATATCTCCATTATATCGTTACTTCATAAATGAGTAATAATTGTACTCTACATACTTATATAGATTACGTAGATATTGCACAAGCTTCGTATGTGAATAGGAAAAACGATAATACTTTTTATGAAGAATTGTTAAGTTTTAATGAAAAGGTAAATGCCTAACTTTTTTGTACAATCTAGGGTTAAATTAGTGACACGAGTCGCAAACTTTCTATAGTTGGTCACTTTTATTAAAATTAGAAAGTATTAGATTTAACAGACAGTTCAATTTTAGCTATTCAAATCTGCATTCAGGAGTAGAATTAGAATTTAAATCTTATCGAACTGTAACAGGAATCATTGAACCTATTTTGGAAAAACATTTTCATCTACTTTTATTCTTGCTTTTATATGAACTGCCAAAATTCATTTCTATAAAAAATTAACTTGAATTATATCTTGTTTGATTTAAATAGCTTATATAAAATGTTCCTGAATATTTTAAACATTTTGATGACAAATTTATTTTATAAGAATTCTAGACTTCACTGGACTTTAATTACAACATGCATTCTAAACTTCTCATGTTATGTAATTTATTTTCAAATTTGAAATAAATGGTTTTATTAGAATGAATTTTTTCTGATGTCTTGTGAAAATCTTTTTTTGGTATCGTTCTGTTTGCAGGGTACAGGCGATAAATCGCCAAATACTGCTGCGGGAGATATATCGCCAACTGCAACCCGTTTGCACCATTCTGTTTTTCAGAACTTTAAAATTGGTAACAACTAACAGTATCTTTTATTAGCCACCAAAAGAGGGATATCTTTTTAGCCTTTAATATATTGGCCAGTTTTTTTTTCAAACCTTAATCGTAAAAATTTCATTATTTATAAACACTATTATGTATTTAATTTTAAAACATCTAAGTCTGGCGAAAACTGATTTTTACAAAACGTTGTACAAAACAATTCTTGTTGTTAAAAATTCCAATTTAGTTTTAAAATTATATTTATTCAAAAAGTCAGTGATAAAAAGAAAAGTCGGGTAAAATACGTTTAGATTCTACGTCATAAAATGGTATGGCAATTTTGGTTGCTGACCGTCATTTGATAGTGATTTTGAACAAATATGACTACCATGAGTACAAAAAATGACTATTTCCTTTTAAACTTTCAGTGATTCAGGGGATAGCCTATTGGTTATAGTCACGAAGCGGCTGATGTATCGCGGGTTCGAGTCCTGGTACCATTGAAGGCCTACCGTGTAGAAGGTCTGCTATATGTTAAATCTTTCGAGGCTCAAAATTCTCCCGTGTGTTAACTTCGGAAAAACCAAAAGTAGCAGATGAAAGCATTTATTTTATGAACAAATAAAAATAGTGGATAGCTTTAACATAATTCAAGATATTTTTCTTTCGGTCATTTCGTTAGTGTTACAGAACGCAAACGCATAAATGGTAGGTTACATACAACAGTACTAAAACCGAGTTTTTATAGAAAACTTATAAAAATATTTTTAGATGCTCAAAGTGCTTTAATGTTCGTAATAATAGGTAACATGAGGTGCGAGTGTACATTAACGCATTTGAAATAGGGAGCATTTGAGATCGATTAAACGAGGAATCGATTTCACGGGCCAAAAAGCTGTTTTAAATCGATATGTTGCACTGAATTGATTCAGTGAATCGATATTTCATTCCAGAAAATCGCCATTCTTTTTTTCTTTTTTGGTAAAAACCATAAAATTGTTTATAATTTGTTGAATGTACTATCTTTAAACACTCTTATCGCATGCAGTTGTGCACCTGAAGTATGATCCTATACTTTACTGGCAAGAACAAAAAAACTATTTATCATTGTTCACTCAATAGCCATGATATTTATGAGTATTGTGAGATTATCTGTTTGTGAGTGTGCCTTTTTTCGATTGCCGGCAACATCTCAAGGGATGAGCGGAACCGCTTGGATCCCAGTAGACTTGACAGACTGTTTTTAAAAAGCTTAGATATTAAGCATTGGGAACTATAAGCTATATTATCTATTTCTTAAACTTTTTAATGTAACAAATACATTTAGAAAATAAATGTCGTCTTTTATACCTAATACTTTGAAATGGTAATAAAATGACTGTAACTGTCGAATTCCCTGAACTAAAAAAATTTCCTGATTTTACTGATAAGAGATCGTTTATTGTGGTTTATTTCTTGTTTTTCATAAATGGGATTTATATTTACATTGCAAATGGAGACTTGGAGAGAAAAAGTCGGTTTTGTAGAAATCGATCGTTTAGATCTCTATTTTTTTTTGTGAATAGATTCATCAGGTTACGATTCAAATAGATTTAAAAATCGATCTTTTTCGGAAAGAATCTCCATCCCTAATTTGAAGCTACACTGACTATTGGCAGTGGCTGAGGAAACCTAGTGGTCAAGGTCGCAGACTAGTGGCTGGCGCACACGGGAAATTTTTCAAGGGGGAGGGGGGTCCAGGGTTGAAAGTCTTACCATTCTTGTATCATGCTCCTTTTGATTTTGTCGGCTTAAGGGAACAAAAAACAGTAAAAAAACTAATTGAATAAATAATTAGCATTAATTAATAAAATTAATCATTAAAAAATAACAAATTTTATACTTAGAATTATAATCAATCGGAAAAAAATCAAGGGCTTTGGGGATGGGTGGGTCCGGACCTCTAGGACCCCCCTTGTGTGCGCAACTGGTTTGAGCCTAGTGCCATTGAAGACCCGCCGTGTACAGGAGGTCGCTGCACGTTAAATCTGTAGAGGCTCTGTAGGAAGTTAGGAGAGGAGGGGGTTGCCAGCTCAGGTGTTATCCTTGTCACAACTATGGCTCAAAATTACGGAGTTCGTCTCCCATAACCCGCGAGCAGATTTATAGTGTGACGTCAATATAACTCTCACTCATGACTATTAGTGACGGATCTTATAATTGTGAACCTTGGTCTAGTGAACCTAAGGTGGCAACACCTTCTCCAAATTTCCACACAATGGCAACGACAGGAACGCCACACGACAGATTTTCAGCGGCACTAGAGGACTCGACTATATATTATAGTTTATTTTTGTTCGGGGTTTTTTTTGTGGTAACCCTCTTAATTTCGGACGATTTTAGTTCGCGATTTCTTTAAGAATTTAATCATTTTCATTGAAATCTTTTTTCAAGCTTCAGCTTTCAGTTGTATTTTGTGCTATTTTCGATTATGAGTATAGTAGAACGTCGTTTATCCGAACGTTTATTATCCGGAGCGTCAAATGGGGCTGCGGTAGCCCAGTAGTCAAGGCATCAGATCATGGCAGGCATGTCAGGAGTTCGAGCCCAGTACCACTGAAGACCCGCTGTGTAGTGCAGCGATGCACGTTAAATCTGTCGAGAGCTGAAACGTCCTCTCGTTTGTGTGGTGTGGTAGTTAGGAGAGGGGTGCCAGCTCAGGTGTTGTCCACGTCACTTGACCATGGTTCAAAATTACGTGGTCCGTCACCAAAAGCCCTCGTGTAGCTGAACAGTGCGACGTTAATATTCACTCACTCACTCCGGACCAGTTTTTTTTTCTCAACTACATGCACTGTATATGAAAATGCATGGAATAAGCTGTGGACATATTTAGAAAGCGAAAGAGACTTCAATGACGACCACAGGGAAGAGATTACCGACTGAGTCCAATCAATCCCAGGATTTCAAGAATGCGATGTAGATGTAGAAACACCTGGATGGCATGCGATGCAGAAGACTGTGGATTTCAAATGCTAAAGGATGACGAGATTGTGACTTCCGTGCAAGAAGAATACGACCCTGTCAATGATGAAACAGATGAAGACGAAGGACAACAGCAACAAAAGTAGCAAGGGTCCATCAAATACTGACGCGTTTTCTGCGTTAGAGACAGCTATGGAGTGGTACGAACAGCAATCAGAGTGAAATCCTACTCAACTACTGCTGCTCAAGAGAGTCAGAGACCTTGCAACGAAAAAACGAAGGTGTACAATGGTACAGCGAAAAATAAGTGATTATTTTCCACAATAAAGGTAAAATTGCGACATTTTGCACCTACCGTAAAATCCGGCGTATAACGCGCACTTTTAACACAAAAAATTAGATCGAAACTTAAGGGTGCGCGTTATACGCCGGTTACAAAAACAATAGCTTTAAAAATAACAAAAGAGAAGAGCATAAAAAAATAATTTATTTTTACATATATCGAAATACTGTTTATTTAAAAGAAATGACTTCCCTTATGAATTAAAAGAATTGTAATTCTAGAAAAATACGATTTTTTTCAAAAGTCTGGGATAATACTTCGAAAAAAATGACTTCACAACACATCAGATCAATGTATACTAATATTTCAGATTTCTTCTTAAAAAAGGTGGTGCGCGTTATACGGCGAACATACCTAAACATTAAAAAAATAAGCTTGAAAGTATATGTGCGCGTTATACGCCGTATTTTAC